>JAAZQE010000176.1:0-44369 GCA_013620735.1 Clavariopsis aquatica
GTCCATTATACAGCGGGCGCAAAAAATGTTACAGGCATGTGGGAAACATCAAGCGTAGGTCACCGAAGGATTGTAAGTCTACCATCTATCTAATTCTGACCAGAAGAAGAGCTCGTTGATCGTAATTCATCCAACCAAAAACACCGCATCCACTGCCGGATGCATCTAGACCGAAACACCCAGCCACGCACGTTGATTCTACCTAAAACTAGACCAAAATTGTTTCCAGAGCCGAAAAGTTAAAGACCACATGTATAAACCCACAGTACCCGTATTTCCTAGACCTGCTACCCCTCGAATACCATTACGATGCTCTCCTGCGACGCTCCCGAGGCATCGCGATTTCGCTTGTTCCCGTGTCCTTCTCCTCGTGCACCCTCAGCGTCATATACGCTGCTATGATAGCACAACATCCTCCAAACCTGAGCACCCACGCCACACTATTATCCCCCGGGCTCCCTCTAGGCTTTTGCAGCATCCTGAAAATCGCCGAACTAACCAACGTTGCTATCACTTGCGGCGCTGCAATCGCTACATTGTGGATTCCAAGTATCACACCAGCTTGGTCCTCGCCAGCTTCGTCTTCTATATTCTCGGGGTTACGGTCGTTCGGCGTAGGCCGTAGAAAGCCTCTGCGCATGGCATCGCGTTTTGAGATCTCAGACGAGAGAAGGGCAAATGGTGCCCAGTTTGTTAGGGCCCAGGGAATACCGATCAGAGCGACGAGAATTGTAGCAGTGAACGTATTGTGCACAAAGAAAGTAAGTGCCATGAGTGTGGCAAACATGAGGTGGGACAGCATCCAGGCACGTCGGAGTGTGAGACTTTGGATCTGGAGCATAGCGAGGTAGGAAGATAGGCGATCGGAGAGCGTCTTTGGCTTTCGAGGACTAGGATTGAAAGCAAAATAGCCGCCGCCAGACATAGAGTGTGGCGTCGTCGGCGTCATGGGCGTCATGGGCGTTGCAGGATCGTCACGTGGAGGGCTGTATGTTGGGGGGATGACGAAGGGTAGAAAGACAGAGGCAGCGAAGGTGGTTATAGCGAAGATGAGTAAGGCCTGGGTTCCCATGCGTGTGGCATCTTCCCAGAGCGCATCGATCTCCTCAGGAGGCATGTTCGGGTTCTTTTCGAAAAAGGGGTCTACATAGATCTGACCGATGTAGGTCGAAATGTAGAAAAGGAAAGGGAACCAGCCGATCCAAGCAAAGAGCTGCACTTCGCAAACTCTACGGATTTGGAGGGGAAGTTTTCGAACGGAGTGGAAGAGGGACCTGAAGAAGGACATGACTCCATCTTGGGCTTCTGGGGGTCCATCCCAGCAGGGATCGCGTTCGTGAACGGTGCCGCAGCTGATGCCGACGGTTAAAGCCATAATGAAGGATGCGATGGCGCATAACACCTTGAACTGGCTGTCACCGAGCCAAGGCAAGTAAGTTGGGAGTTTGACCATACCGGCGAGGTAGCCTAGTATGTTACCGACTCCAGAGGCTCGAATCATCCAAGCGTTGGCCGCTTCTTGCTGGTGTGTAGGTGCGACGTCAACGATATACGCACGAATACCGGCCTGAACTAGGAAGAAAATGAGCGAGAGTGTACAGTGATTAAGGTTAGGACGATTTCAGGCACTTACTGACATTGATGGCGAAGTCTAAAACATACACAAACAGGACGGCGAATAAGATGACGGATGTTTTTACTCCTGGGGCTTCTGGATTTGCACCAAATATACTCAGAAAGCCCGAAACCAGTTCTTTCGCCCATGCAAGCACCATGAGCGACAAAATGGTTGCCAACGCGCCACCAATAATAAATGGTCTCCTCTTCCCCCATTTTATCCGACAGTTGTCACTTTTCAGTCCAACATATGGCTGAACAAGTACACCGGAGAGTGGACCAGCAATCCATACCAGAGCAAGGAGAGACTTGCTAATGCCGAGGGAGAGCAGATAGGGCTATGGAATTAGGTCAGTGTCCCAGTCGCTTGAGGCACATCCATGAAGCACAAAAGTCCACTCACCGACCCATTTGATGTCTCCACGGACCATCCTATCTGCAAGCCGAGCCCTCCTAGGGTCAATAAAAAGAGAAAAAATGTGCTCTTTGTTTCCTCGTCGGCTTCGCCTTCCCAGTCGTCACTCCCAAGCGGAGAGATGGGCTTGAGTAGTGGGTCCACCTCGGTTGAAGCCCTCGGGCGCATCAGAGGCGATTGTTCGTTTATGATGGACATGGGTGAAGAGGCGCGGCGAAAAGAGACGACCTTGGGATTCGAGGTGGCAGCGCCGTCCATATTTGACGCGGGCGCCATAGTGGCTCAAAGGCTAATCTTGAATTCCACGGGATGTGCCGCTGTCAGGAGAGTGGCTTGGAGCACACTGTGAACGAGTCGGGAGCGGGGTCGCAAAATGGGTTTCCAAAGGAAGAAGCGCCTTCACTACCGGTATTTGAGAGGTACCGCCGACGGGCATGTGAAGGGGAAATGCTATCTTTCAAGGCCTGCACAGCGGGAATGAAGTGCCATACCTACCGCCGTGGGTGCCTGCGTGTCGCAACTGGCCGCTCACTTGCGAAGGTATTGTGAGACCTTGGCGCGCAGCTCGTGTCAAGAATGGAATGGGGAACGGCGGCGATGCCCGGTCAGGTCAGCAGGTGAGCGAGAAAAAGTGTGGAACAGTGGTCAGGCATGCACCAAGCAACGGTGAGCAGCAGCTGCTGATGAGGCGAGAGAGGGAGAGTGGGAGGAAAAGAGTGATAGAGGCAGGGCCAGGTCCAAAGGTAGGCCAGCGTTGTGGAATCAAGGCGGGATATGGAGCACACAAGTGTATGCGCCTACTAGTCTAGCAACTTTCGTGGTGGTGACGTACATTGCTGGGGCTCTACCCCTGTAGTGCAGCTAGTCCTGAAGCGTAAACGTGGCTTGTTGAAACCTCAACCAAGGCGATGTGGACTAGACATTCGATAACCTTTGGCCCACGATTACCTACACTTCAGGAGTCTCACCAACCCTCACTCTAGCAGCACCCGGTCTCTTTCGACGCGTCTTTCCCGCTCAATCGAGAGCGCTACAGTTGCCTAAACGTCACCTCCAAGCGCCGCTCTGCCTTGTGTCCGCACGGTGCGACGTCGCAAACCAGATCATCTCTAGGCCACCGTGGAAAGCTCCCATCCCTCGTTGCACCACCGTCAAGCAGCCACCTCCATCCTCCCATCTACAAATTTGCGCCCTGTCTTCCTTTCTTACGGTTGCCGATGACACGGCAGCTTTAAACCCCCCAACATGGCTTCGAACACGGCGTGGTGGGCCGTCTCCCAGATACTCAGTACGTGTCCCTGGGCACATTGTCCGACGTCGCGAGACACAATCACTAACTGTTCGGTATAGAGCGAGATACAACAGACGCCGACGGCGATGGTCCGTACCAACCTACCCCTCCCACACATCTCCCATTCCGAGCCTAACACAACTACGCAGATGAGCCGTCCGGGGCAGGACAGAAGGAGATTTTCACATCATGGGCCCTTTCCATACTCATAATCCTGCTCATAGTAGCTCTTTTCACGAGCTACATCCTCCAAACACGCAAGATCCAAGCTGTTCATGAGACAGTATTATCCATTTTCGCTGGTATGGAACCTTTGATGCCACCTACCCCCAGCATTCACGGTGCTGATAATCCACAGGGATGGCCGTGGGCCTAGTACTGCGAGTATCCGATGTATCTTCTGTCCTGAATGCCGTTAGCTTCGACTACCAGATGTTCTTCAATCTTTTGCTACCCCCCATTATCCTCTCAGCCGGCTACGAATTGCATCAAGGCAACTTCTTCCGCCACATTGGAACCATTCTCACTTTCGCTTTTGCTGGCACCTTCATTTCTGCCACTGTCCTTGGCATCATCCTATACATTTGGACGAGAATCCCCCTAGACGGGCTTAAGATCAATTTCGTGGAAGCCATGTCGGTTGGGGCCACCCTCTCCGCAACCGATCCTATCACCATCCTCGCCATTTTCAACACATACAAGGTCGAGCCAAAACTCTATACTATTATCTTTGGCGAATCCATCCTGAACGATGCCATTGCTATTGTCTTGTTCGAAACGGCGCAAAAATACAAGGACGGGGCCGAGTCGCTCACTATTCTAAGTCTCTTCGAGGCTGTTGGCATCTTCTTGGCCGTCTTCTTCGGCAGTTTGTTCATCGGCGTCATGGTAGGGGTTGGAGTATCTCTAATGCTCAAGTTTACTTACGTGCGCCGATTCCCTAAAACGGAGAGCTGCCTTATCATACTCATTGCATACGCAACCTACTTCTTAACAAACGCTATTCACATGTCTGGTGAGTAGACTCTGAATCACCTTGAATGAATAATACTCACACTTATACTAGGTATCGTGTCTCTTCTGTTCTGTGGTATTTGTATGAAGCATTACGCTTACCACAACATGTCACGCCGTACGCAATTAACCACCAAATTCGTGTTCCAGGTTACTGCTCAGTTATCGGAGAACTTCATTTTCATTTATCTCGGTCTATCTTTATTCACCGAGAAGAGTCTAGAGTTCAAGCCACTCTTTATCCTCATCACCGTGGCAGGTATATGCGCCGCTCGATGGTGTGCAGTCTTTCCCCTTTCGCGGCTTATAAATTTCGTCATTCGATATCGTCAACAGCGTCACGGGATGGACGTTGGTGACGAAATACCCTGGTCTCACCAAGCTATGATCTTTTGGGCAGGACTTCGCGGAGCGGTAGGTGTTGCGCTTGCCGCAGGTCTTTCCGGGGTCAATGGCAATACGCTTCGTGCGACTGTATTGGTAGTGGTTGTTTTGACTGTCATCATCTTTGGTGGAACTACGGCGCGCATGCTGGAGATCTTAGGTATTCGAACTGGGGTGATAGAGGAGATTGATTCTGATGACGAGTTCGACATTGAAGTAGTCGCCAACGGAACATACGCTCGCAGGCAAGGCAGAGGATACGGCCACACCCCCCGCGTTAATTCGAACGGCGTTGCTCTCTCATCTGTCAACGGTCAGAACGGATCTTACTCCAGCGGCTCTTTGAACCGGCACCGTTCTCCATCACGTCCGGGCGCCTTTGCTTCTAGAAGAAACTCAAGCCGGCCCAGGGATGGTGCTGACCAAGGGCTCCTCAGCCCTGCAGACAGTGGGAGCAACGAAGACGACGACATGGATCTCGATCTCCCGCCTGTTGCCAGGCGCTCGCCAAACGCGGCCACTTCCCCTGTAGGCGTGGCAGATTCCTCACCCTATCCAACATCTGGTAGCACAGCCAGAGGTGTGGTGAGCAGCAACACTAATAGTGCTACGGTGGAGCCGTCACGTGTTGCTAGCGCTACAGGCGTTGTCAAGCAACTCATTTCTGATATCTCGCAAGATCCAGCGGGTGCTTTCAAGCAAATTGACGACGGTTTTTTGAAGCCCCATTTGCTTCTCGATCAAGGGAAGGGTCCTGGACCCAACAGTGTGTGAGCTATAACATTGCAATGGCTTATTTTTTGGAGTTTCAGAGTCAGAGTTGAATCATTTGAACCGCACAACTAACTGCAAAACGGCGTTTTGTAGGTTATCGCACTATTCCCAGCTTTGTGTTTAGCTTTCTACTGTGAGGGGTTTTTTGTGGTGTTGTGTGTAGTGCGATACAACCAGGGGTCCTGTGGATATGAAGGAAACTTAAGTGACATGTTGCGAAATAGACACATTTCTGACCGGAACAAAATGTGCTCACGCCGCTCCAGCAACGTATCACAACTTTTGGTGGAGTTAATGTTCATCCTTTCGACCGTGATAGAGGCTGTCAAGGAGGCCTCAAGTGGAGGCTGTTAATAGAGTGATTTGGACCACTATATAAGTCTTGTTCCGCTATATACCATTTCAATATAACATCCGGTGCCACGGCTGATCGACGAATATTCTTCTTTTATCCAAACAATCCTGTCTACCACAAGCCACGCACCTTACCCGATTGGGGATCGACAAGGATTGAGTTGATCACGGGAATACTTTAAATTAATGTTCAACTTTACGTCAAACTACTCACTCTACGCGACCACTGATATCTCACCCCCATCCATGAAGAGAACAGAAAATCCATCAATCGGGGATGGGTAGCGCAGTATCCTTGTCTTACCCCGACCTCTACCACACCACACACAAGCACTGCAAGATTGTGTGTATGCAAATCCGAGCGAAGAACTGGTCAGTCTCATGGCGGGATTTGGAAGAGTAATACCGAAGACATCGAATACTTGAGGGGTCAATACAGCCTCCTCATATTATCGGTTTCTAGACTCCAGTTGTGCACGGCGAGCACAGTTGCCATGCCCAGTCCAGGGTCATCGACATAGGTCTCTCCACGGACTGAATTGTCTCCGGAGCAGATCCCCATGCATCAGCCTACACCCCAGGTCCAAGTTCCACCGCGGTTGGGGTAGACGGGGAACTCGGAGAACCTTTGCAGAGAGGTACTCGAGATTCGGGCGCTTGTGGTATCACCTGCCGTGTCGATCATAGTACAACTAGTATGACCAACGCTTTCCTGGTCCAAGAGACAAATTATCTCCGGAAACGCTGCCTGGCTTCCAGAAGCTTACCACTTCCATCATGGTTGTTAGCGCATATCCATTACTCGATGCATCGGATGGGAAACGACGCTTGGCGACCGGGTGCTGCACACCACTAATATCTAAAGAGGTGGGGCGCGGAAGGGTAAATGCAAGGCGTCAGAGCCTCCAAGACTCCACATTAATATAAATCAAGTATCAGGTGGCATGTTACCTTCCAGAAGGCTTCTGAGCACACTCAGTCCAGGTAGAGCACGGAGGTACCTGGGCGGTGCCTGTGGTACCAAAGCTTGTCTTAAACAATTAACAATTTGCAGAATTTATTAAGCGATAGGCTTGCATGGCGAGCTCGTTGAATGAGCTATGGAGATTCTATCAAGCCATTATTCGTCATTTGGATGTTCTGTCAATACAACAGGGGGCGTATTGAAAGCGCTGAAACAACGGGGACACTTTGTTTGGGAACAATCACGCCTTTGGAGATGTATGTCTATCCTGATATGCTAACGGGATTCGGTCTCCGAACGAATGAGGCAAAGAAACTGTTCATGGCTTCTGACGCCTCGAGAATTTGATACCTAGTCAAGCGTGAAGACTTCTCTACCTGTGCACGGGGTGATCTCGTGGACAGGTTGTACAAGGTCGCCGGAAGCAGCTTCTAATATGCGGGATCCATCAGCAGGGTGGCTGTCACACGATGGAGATCGCGGGGTAGCCGCCCCGAGGGGTCTCTCCCTCCGCGTCTGCAAGGTGTCTCAAGTTGAACGTCATTTATTTGCTCTCGCGAATTAGTTTTCCCAGCCAAACACAATACTTGGCTGTAGATGGATCCCCCAGAACACTTTCGTAGAGGTCATGTTACCCTATCAGATTTCGAATGCCCCTCGCTGATGTTCGGTAACCATCATTGACAGTGCCGCCACATTACTGCCAATATACGAATCACTGGAAAATATGGGGTTTGCGGCATATGGAGAAGATTTTCGAAATGTTCCGAGCAACGCCACTTCTGGATCGGTCTGTACCAAATTTCTTCCACCCCCGATCATTCGATGGTGGCCCCTGTTATAGTACCGTTATTCGATTATCATCTAAGCCTCATCATTTCAACGCCAAAATGCACAGACACTGAACCATATTCCTTGCCCGCAGTTTACGGGCCTGCTTCCTGATGAGATGGTCTACTCGATTCAGCAGAGTGGCCCCGGGATCCCATAGAGTCTGGTAGCAAGCCAGTGTTGATATAAGAGGCTCTGACCTCCCTAAGAGTTTGGCATCGATTCATCACACTTGCAGTCGACAACATGAAGGGATTCTACACAGCACTGGTGGCTTCGGCCATCACAGGCGTTTTCGCTGCTCCCAGCCCCGTTGAACAAGGACCCATCACAGCTCGCGCTGCTGCCGCCGCCTGTGCTACTCCCGTCACACTCTCTGGCAACCCCTTCGCCTCCCGCACCATCTATGCCAACAAGGAGTACTCCAAGGAGGTCGTTGCGGCTGCCTCTGCCATGAGCGATGCTTCCCTTGCTTCCAAGGCCCTCAAGGTTGCTGAGGTCGGAACTTTCCTGTGGATGTAAGCGCCTTGAAAAAATATTTTGATATGAGATGCTAATAGTGTTTCAGCGATAACCGAGCCCGTATCGCTGTTGTCGAGGACAACTTGAAGGACGTTGCTTGCAACCAGATTGCCGCTCTCGTCATCTACGATCTACCCGGTCGTGATTGCGCCGCTAAGGCCTCCAACGGTGAACTTGCTGCTGGTGATGTTGCCACCTACAAGGCCGAGTACATTGACCGTAAGTCATTTGAAGTTCAATATGTTTCAAAAGTGCCTACTCTAACCTTTCTTCATAGCCATTGTTGCCATCTTCAAGAAGTACCCCAACACTGCCATTGCTCTCGTCATCGAACCCGATTCGCTCCCCAACCTGGTCACCAACTCCAACCTACAAACCTGCAAGGACTCTGCTGCCGGTTACAAGGAGGGTGTCGCTTATGCCCTCAAGCAACTCAACCTCCCCAACATTGCCATGTACATCGATGCCGGTCACGGAGGATGGCTAGGCTGGAACGACAACCTCAGTAAGTCTCTTCCATCACATTTCCCCAAGATTTCCCACTAACAACTACACAGAGCCTGGAGCCAAGGGCCTTGCCGATGTCTACAAGGCCGCTGGATCCCCCAAGCAAGTCCGTGGTTTCGCCACCAACGTCGCTGGATGGAACTCATACGATCTGTCCCCAGGAGAGTTCTCCAAGGCCACTGATGCTCAATGGAACAAGGCCCAGAACGAGAAGCTCTACGTCTCTCTGTTCTCTCCCGAGCTCAAGTCCGCCGGTATGCCCAGCCAGGCTATCATTGATACCGGCCGTAACGCCGTCACTGGCCTCCGCAAGGAGTGGGGTGACTGGTGCAACGTCAACGGTGCTGGTTTCGGTGTCCGCCCCACTGGCTCCACCGGAAACACTCTCGTTGATGCCTTCGTCTGGGTCAAGCCCGGTGGTGAGTCCGATGGTACTTCAGATACCTCTGCCAACCGTTACGACTCGTACTGTGGTAAGGAGGATGCTTTCAAGCCCGCCCCTGAGGCTGGTACCTGGAACCAGGCCTACTTCGAGATGCTGGTTAAGAATGCTAAGCCTTCTTTCTAAAGCATTCGTATAGAAAAGAGATGATCGGGGATTTGTAGATAGATAGATGGTAGGAGAGATGGAGAATGTTTCGACTAGCAGCGATGGAGGGTGATTGATCAAAAGGCTTTTGGTTACACTGTATCTTCGCTTCATTGTCTATATGCTGCAAGGCTTTTTCAATATGAGACCCTCCTTTACAATACTTAATGTTTCAAGTGATCTTGTTCAAAAATATTTACCAACTATGTGTGACGCTCTGGTTCTACTTGCATCGTTGGCGCAGCGATTGTCGATTGTCTAGAGTCCAAAAGTTTTCTCTAAAAATGTTGTTGTAAATTCGCAGCTACCAACAAGTCCTCGTTCTAAGACAGTAGAAGTATGTTGCATTATTCCTGCCTGTAATTTCTACACCGACTGCCCTGCTATTCAGGGTCAGTTCCCCCCACAACTCGAACTACGATTTCTATAGTTTCAGGATATAGCGTCTTCTCATGAGCGTAGGAAAGATAGAGAACTGCTTCTCCCTTTGCCTTTGCATAGAACCTAAAAATTCCATTGTCTGAAATGACACCCTCAGCCAAGACTATCTCAGGGGCACTGCTGATTCCGAAGGACTCTTTTGCCACATTTACCATACTATTGAGTTGATAACTGAACACTGTTCCAACTTTGACTGAAGTAGGAATTAGCGTTTTCGGCTTAAAGGCTATTCCAGGTGTTAGTTGAGAGGGTTCGAGAAATTTTCCAGCGTCTAGGTACTCGTTCAATCTTTTCCCAATTTCGGTGAGACTGTTTGAAGTGTCAATAGTTATGCGTTTGGTGGAAGTATAGTGTAGCGTGACGAAGATGTTGCCGTTGATCCAGAAGAATGATCGCGGCGTTTCCAGGAGAAAACTTGCCGAGGGAAATGCACTAAGGTCATCTGGTAGCTGAGTGATCAGGTCTATATCCGTTTCAAACCCGGCAAGATAGTAAACTAGGGACTCCATAGCAGCGTCTGGCGTTGTGTGCACTGAGATATCTATCCTCAAGGAAGCTTCGTGAGAGGATAATTCGCAGTCGATACTCCTCTGTGTGTGATCTATTCCGATAGTGGTCGATGTTCGAAGGGGCTTTGCATGAGCAACACTAGAGAATGCGGCACATACAGCCTCAGGTTCGAAAGACGCGTTGCATTCCGGAATAATAGAGGGATCCTGGAGCCCTGTTTCAAGGGTCCTCTCAATAGCCCGTTCGATCCGTTTTGGTAACTTCATATCATCAAGTTGGCGAAGCCATGTGCCCACACTGTTGACTCCACGCACTCCAATTCTGTCGATGGCTCTCTTGTCATGTATGGATTCTCGGAATTCTGGCTCCTCATCTAAATTAACATTAGCTTTGATCCTTTAAAATAGGTAGTAATATGCCTGCTTACAGCAACTTCCTGTCGGATTCGCGATACCATTATTCTTCAAATTTCCAAACAAAGATGTTGTGATTTGTTCCGGTGCATTAGAAAGGCTATCGGTATGTGCATCCAAATACTCTTCTCTAGACCTGGAGCCATATTCCGGAACACCTCCCAGGCAGTGTGTTACATCCAAAACTCTCTGATCGCGACCCATATCAAAATACGCCTCGATCCACGCTCGCCTTGGAAAGCCCGTTCTGCCAACTTCAGGGTCAATCGGATTGCTTTCCGGGTCCATCAGCGGTTGCGTTCCGTTCATCAGAAAGTATGGATTATTGCAGCTCTCAAGCTCTTCCCAGCCAAACAAGGCGCCAGGAGTGATCAAGCCGTAGGGCTCTTGTAATACCCACCGTGAACGAACAGTCTCTTGACCATCGCGATTGAGAAGAACAGCACAGGCGAGCTGAACAATGCCCGCAAGATCAAAACTGTTACAAGTAGCATTGACTAGATTCTTCGTCATCCACCTCTTGAGGTCAAAATACCCTCCAATACAAGTCATACCATACGACGAGGCACCCAGCCCGCTGTCGAATTTAGGTTTTGGGTCCATGGTCCATATGGCTTGGATAGCACGTTGGATGTACCATGCTGCTGAAGCATCAACGTCTGTAATGTCTGCTGTGATATTTTTAAATTCGAGAGGTGAGGGCCAGAATAGTCGGAGGAGTTCTACCGGGTAAGATGAGGAGAAATCAACGCTCGTTAAAACACGCTCGGTGCGGACTACAAGAGGACCAGCGGTTGCCGAATGAAGGGTCCAGTAGAGTTCTAGTCTGGTTGGTGTTTGGCACTTTGCTGAATTTTCTAGATTTCAGGTCAACAGCTGCAATTGTTTAAAGATATTCAAAATGGATACTCACCGGGATTATCTACATTGGTAATGAACCACTCAAAATCACCAACCCAGCCAAAAGGCAATTTTGGGATACCATCCTTAACTGGAGCTCTCATCTGAAATTCCCGTACTGGGACTGGTACTGGGACTAGCGGGTGTGTGTGCTGGGGTACAAAATATGTGTCACTTTCCAAGACCACAATCTCATTTCCCTCTGCATCTTTCAGTTTCCCCTCAATCTTATATTCGCCATTCCAAGAGTGCGGGAAGGTAAAAGTAGCCACCATGGATATTGGAATGTCCCATTTCTCTGCTGCTAACTCCGGAATAAGATAAACAATAGGAATTTTAGATCCCACGCCATCGCAATACCAAGACGAAGGTTTTGGAAGTGAGAGACTCCAGATATCGGCTTTACCGGGGAAGGCGGTGCGCCCAGAAGAGTCGGTAACAAGGAGGCTGCGTGAAGTTGAGATCGTTGTAATTGTGAAATTTGATTCCATCTTTGGCGAGAATCTGGATGAAAAGTTGAGGACTATATTCCTGAGAAAGGAATGCTCACAGCTGGTTTTAAGGGCTCTTTGATCACGTTCTTCGTCTAACAACCGATCCTGGATTGCGATCTTGTCACCTCTTCAAACAGGCCATCTGGCAGCTTACATAAGTGGGATTGGTGGTGTGAGGTCATGCACAAGCATCATCAGCTTGGATCTTGTGCAAGTCTAGATTCTTGTAAGAATGGTGACTCAAGTTAACAATTTTGCTTGAAGTTTAATAATAATTGATTTCAATTAACTAGGTATTTTGGTAGAGGTGTAAATTTATAACTAGAAATCTAAAAGCAGAAAATATTCAAGGCCCAAAGCAAACTATACCCCTGCCTCTGGGCTATGGCCTGCGGAACATCCTTTTGCACCCTTCTCCAGTGCACTCATTACTGCGTCGTACGATGCAACATACGGTCTCAGTTCCTCCTCCTCCCCAAAATCGACAAAATGGAAGGGACTCTGATTTCTCTCTATAGACCCCAGATTTTTCACATTTCCGATTGAAGTTGCATGGAAAGACCTCCGACCTAATCGAGGTGACGGTAGAAATGACCACGGGTCAGCGTTTTTATTAAGAACTTCCTCTGGACCCTCTTCATCAGCTGTAAATCTATCCAGCACAATCCAAACCATCCGCGTTACGATATCTAGGTACACTCGGAATGGTGTGTGGTTGAACTTCGGACCATTAGGTGTTGGCTGGAAGTCTCGCACATACACAAGTGTGCCTAGACAAAATACAAACTTTGATTTTGTTTGTTCATGGTGCGGATTCCTAAGTTCGAGGATGAAGGGATGGTCGGTGACGTCTTCTTTCAGATCGTATTTTATCACAATGTAAGGCCGCTCGCTTTGGAGGTAGTACCGCATATCGTTATCTTTACCGAGGAAGACTGGTTCTGGCAGCGGGTCCGACAGTTGGGTTTTCTCGATGAAAGTTTCGATACTTTCCATTTTTCCGGAATGGAAATCGACAGAGCGGAGGAGTTCCCCGTATTCTAGCATTTGTATCGGTTCCGAGGTTGCCATTGAGGTTGTCTTGGTGTAAATGCGGAAAGTGGAAAAGTACAATACTGAGTTGTTTAAAGTAATATTGTCGGATTCACGACGTTGTACAATCTCTGATATGTCAAAGACGTGCTGGTTGTTGAAATTGGCAGTAGGTTGGGAAGAGCAAACATGGAGAGCCGCCTTAGAAGTATTACTTCCATTTGCGCTCACGCCAGACTACGTGCAACCACCCATTTGTCTAAACCCCATTTGTCTAAACTTGAACTATGCGCCTGTGTCCGCTATCACAGACGGCATGAGAACAAAGAAATGGAAGATGTATCAGGTGATCGAATGACTGCTTACGTTATTTCAGTGACTACTGGTGGCATCTTTAGCCCCACTCAAAATTGTTGGTCAGGCCACGGAATCTCAAGTAACGCCACCAAGTCGCTTAAAGAGATATTCCTCTTGCGCGTACATTATATCCCTATACACGTATATTTTCTACTGAAGATAAGAAATCTAGCCTTATCAAAATACCCATGGTGCCTCTAGGACATCCGCAACCCTATAAAATGTAATGTGAAAAAAATAAGAGGTTTCTTTTTATATTTAACTTTACATATGAAAGACCCATACGAGACTATATACTCCTATTTCCTGTCTCGATGCTCTTGATCAAGTTTAAGACGTGCAAACTCCTTGTGCTATCTGATTTTCAACAGCTGCTTCGTGGGTAGTGAATGAACATGTCGCATTTTCGAAAGCGGTTTCAAATCTTGAAATGGCTCCACTGCGGATCATACCTTTGTTGAGTTGAAAGAATAAAAGCTAGCCAATTGAGATAGTTAAAGTTTCAAAAGTGTTGCCGTTTTCAAAAGGCGTATTACCTATTGTTACATTCGAAGAACAGTATAAATAGACAGCTATTGATATGACTGTCGTTAGATATTTTGGGGGGTTTTAAGAAAATTTAACTTCATTTACTTCCTTAAGATCAAAGAATTTCTTAGCATTTCTCTATGACGGTAGGTAGAGACATGAATTTGCAAGTGTAAATCCGCACTTAAGTTTGGGACCAATTTCCAAGCAAAGACAGAATAAAACATGATGGCGAATGTAAGCAAGGGATCGAACTTAGTTTATTATTGGATATCCGCCTTGATTAGAATAAAGAAATTTGTTGGAAATTTGATAAAATGGCCTAAACTTGCGGTTTCGTACAAGCTTTCAACTTTTTGCAAATCCCCCACCAAAGGGTTGACTGCTAAATAAGTTCTCCCAAACATTCCATTCCGCGCTTACTCCTACTCACTTCCGTGCTAGTTTCTCGCTCTTATTCACATCAATGGATGGACACCAGTATAATACGTTACAAGTGTCTGGTTTCTCCGAAGTCAACACGCCACTTGATTTGAAGCACACAAACGGCTCTCCATCAAGGCTTCCCTCTCCTGCAATCTCTCCTACTTTCAAAGACCCGGCATTCTTGTCAATCTTTGCGGTGAAGATGGCGTCATCCTCAAATTCTGCTTTGCGTTCAATACCTTCCCATGTTCCGCGTGGTTTGCTGACTTGAGAGACTTCTTCGGGGCTCTCGCTGAGTGACTGTGGCGGTTGTGTATAATAGGCTATTGCGTCGTAGTTGTCATTCTTGCCGGTGCCTTCAGTGCAAGTGATGAGGTAGAATGTCTTGGATGAGCCTTGCTTTAATGTTGGGGCGGCGAGAGCGAGAGAGGGGAGGAGAGTGAGGAAGGAAATAGCGGAGGCTGTGTAGAAGACCTTCATTATTGAAATAGATATATGACCGAGGTGTTTTGTGAGAATGAAAATTTGTTGCTCACTTTTAAGATGGGTCTGACTTATACTTCTATAATTCAGGGTCACACAATAGTCCTACTGGGAATTGCAGCCGCTGCATTCGTGTCATTCGGGATATCCGCCCTGAGTGTTCCTCCAACCATACTAGGTGAAGGAAGCATCCATCGCGTTTCCAAATTGAATGACATTCCAGATTCAAACTTGAATTCCACTTTTGTGCTTGGAGAAGCTTAGCTTGTCCGCAACTGGAAAGGTAAGAGCTACTGTAACCTCAATCGAATAACAAATAAAGTACACAAGAAATCCTTACTTGTATTCCGACCTCGTCCTTCCTTGGTCCAATACTACAGGCAATTGTCACCAGCGGGGTAGGCTATATCCGGCTGAACCTTAAATTCTTAAATCTTATCGGATGATTGGTTCGATCCTTGGATTCCAACGTTTGAACAACGTGCTCGCGCTTTCTTTCACAATATTCAGTACTCAGTTGGCGACTAATCCCTGCCGCATGGTTCGACACAAGGCTCATTTGAAATACCTCAACTTTATGATGTTGCCCTGCAGATTACACGCACACAGTCAGCTTGCATTCTCAAATACCACCTCGATCATCCTTCGAAGTAGATAGCATTATTGACACGACGCGTAAGATGTCTTTCTGTTGTGCTCAATTCTGCGAGAGGCATGTCTGACTCGAGCGGATGCATTGTCGCTTTGGGACGATGAAGGAATTTGCAATATATGATGCGCACGACTACCCGTGTAAGCGATCTAAATTATCCGAGAATCACTGTGATTGATCATGACCGAGACGGATGAGGTGCAGCGCTAGTCTTCGGGTTTATTGTATCTGCCGCATATTAACACATCGGTTGGAACAAGTGCATAAACCAGGTCGTTGCGAAAATGTTTTTTGGTGGTGCCTTGCTTTGTAGAATAAGGGGGTTTATCCTAGAAATTTTTCTAGGCCAGTTCCAGCGTTCATAGTTGGGGCAAATATCTTAAGTTGAATTGTAGGCAGTTTTGTGTGCTACATGTTATGGGCCCAGGCAGACAAAACAAAACATTTCAATAAAAGGTACAACGAGTAAAATTTGAGCTTCTAGTAATTTTCCTTGGACTTTGGAATATGAAGCACGTAAGTTCAACAGGATTAGGTTCGTAAAATCTCACAGGAGTGTTTTTGAGAAGGAAGAAATTGTAGTTAATACTCATAAGCTTTTTCTTGGTTACAATATTTGCTCTTGTGGCTGTTACATTTCAGCTACAATTTGAGCTCCTGGATTGAATGAACCATCAAACGAGTTGTCCTGAGCTTTGAGATGCTTTACACTTGATTGAGAAAGTATTTGCTTTGATGTGATCTTATAGTGATTGCGGACCCTTTTCGCGATATCCGTAGATGATTATCATCAAAATCACAGGTCTACCCAAATTTTCATCTTTCCTCAATAGATATGTTGGCCAAGGCTGAAATAGGAAAAGCGATTAATGAAGTCGCACCAACCTCGGCGGTTTCTAGGGATAAATTGGTTACACTAACCCTAACAACGGGAATATATCTCACAGAACAATTTGATAGCTTGGTATTGGAAATGTTGACACATCTCACTGCTCCTATGATTCACTTATGATTTCCTTAGTTTCTCACCTTGCACAAGATTTCCAGTACTGTATATACGAACCTTTTCGACAGTCATTATATGGCATTGGTGGTTCGACAGAACTACGCTTCATGACCCTATCACGAAAATTGTTTTTAAGGGTGAGATATAGATTCGGTTCAGAAGGTTCGTAATTAGTGAACCAGGTAGTGATATTCTGGGAGCCGTGTTTCTTTTATAGTTCATGGCTTTAGCTATAGCTACTAAGTTGTTTCATCAATAAAGAACACCGAGCTGCATGACACACGCTCTCGAAGAAATATTAAGAAAGCCTAGTTGTTGCATAAGAATATTGAGATCCAGATAGGATAGAGTACTTAGTATGCAATCGCTTGTAAGATTTTCTTCTGCTGCAACGTTCTGTTGTGGTATAATCCAGCTCATTCTTAGTATACAAAAGACTTAAATTTTCGTCTATCATTCTACTTCGTAGTTACGAAAGATAATTTACATCTATGTCTATTCTAGGGGTACATATTCACACGTCTTTTTCTGATAGTGCAGTTAATAGGCTATTCACATCCACACAAGACGTGCTCAAACTACTTGTTCAAGAGAGTATTCTCTCACCATTCTGGTGAAGCCATATGCATTCCTCCGTTTCATCTCTCTCTCTCTCTCTCTCTCTCTCTGCCTATTGAATGTATGATCCCCTGGCCCTGAAGAACGGCACTACATTTCAATGTAACGTCTCAGAAATATTTCCCGAGGTTTCCGTTGGTAGTTCGAAATAGCTAGGAGTTTAAATACCCTAGTAAGGAATACTAAGAATTTTGAAGCCTTGATCTCTAATGTGAGTGTGGCTCATAATATTATCGTCGATGCATGATGGAGAGGATATGCTACTCCCGTTGAAAGTACCAATTTAATCAAGAAGAATACCTATCGTTGACCTTGTCGTCATCTAGCTGCTCTCGATAGTAACTTTTTATTTGTTTTCGCAATGACTCCGAGGTTTTATTGTGGAAATTTGCTATTGATTTGATCAATTCGGTTTATTCTGGTACTGTATTATATTGATTCTTGATTTGAATCAAGAATATGTAGCAATTTTCTTTTTCAATGGGGACAAACTGCCTGGTGAAGTGAAGTCTGGGCAACAACATTCCAAGGCTGGACAATAGGCTTACCGTATCCCTATAGCAGCCTCGTTAGTCTTTGAGATGACTCCTAGAACTCCCATGGTTACTAAGAACTGAGTTTTAATTCTGGTCAGAACTATGTAAGATAGAAGGTGGCCTTGGATGCTCTCATCATCTATTAACGGGGCATACTACTCTAACATCTTTTCTGGTACTCATGTTAGCGTATTAATAGGTTATTAGAACAATCTCATTCAAACGAGGCATTGAAGAAAGTTGGGGGAGAATTGGAGGGCTTGTAGTTTCAAAAGTTCAGACCCAAGCATGAAGATCGTAACCGAAGCTTTTATGGAAGCCGTGACCCTATTTCCTTTTCATCTTCCACAGAAAGACAGCCGTCTATGGGCCTAAAAAATCCTCATTAAACACTTGCCTTTGGCCGAGTACTGAGCTTTTCGACCTACATCGATTTCAGTGTGTGAGAGTCATTCGGACAAAGGATAGAGAAACGCCGATTTTGCTGCTGTTTTGGCGTCAAAAGTCCCTTCTAACGTAGTACAACATTATCTCCAAGCAGACTGGGAACTATGGAATACATGGGTGGTCTGTAGATCAAGTCATCGACACAAAAGAACCGCCAAAATGTGGAAACTATGCCAGATTTCACACACGAGTTGCTCAACAATGAAAGAATTTGGAAGTCTCTATTTGGTCTTCCAATATATTGAACACTGAGAAGGTCTCCCTGGTGCTCTGTTCCGCTCCCATGGCCTTAACGCGATCGGATACCCCTTATTAAAGCTGCAATGTCAGCTTCAACAAGGCATCTAGTAATAGCTATAGATGCTCAATGTCCATAGTGGATGGTGATTTTATTATCCCAGATCAATTTGCCGTAGTGTCCAGTGCCAGCCAAATAGCGGATGACTCAAAAGAGCATTGGTTTCCGATATACGGGGTACAGAAACACGCCGTGCACCTCCATCGAAGTGGCTCAAATCAATCGAAAGCTTTCTTCCCCGGGGCTATAGAAAAAAACTAACCATTCAACAGTTGTGGAAGAAGATGAACCTCACAGGCAGTTCAGGACAGACATTCCGAAGATGTCGAGGATCCTCCATCCACAGACAGATCAACTAATCAAGCCCTAGCGCATAAAGAGTCCAGACTACAAATAACGTTCCACAAGAAGATGCTCAGGGTGGCACGCGTCGCGTTGCAACATCCTGGGCAAAGTCTCTCGGGCACTCCGAGAGCAAGTTCACGTTCAATAAGCCGACATAAAAATTGCTGAGTGCGATCCAGAAGAGACGGGTATCGGCTATACCACATCCTCGCAGAAACCGAGTGCCTAATTCTATCAAACTCAAGACTGAACGTTGGAGGCAACAACTTTGTCAAACAACCAGTCCAACCTGCCTAAAACTTAGCACGGCACGCCACAAACACCAAATATCATCACACAGATGACCGCACGGCCAAACAAGAGTATTCACAAGATAGGAAATTTAGATAAAATTAAAGCCAAAGAAGAAAAATGGTCTCAGGTAAGAGGGCAGTGGCTGCACGAGAGTTGGTAATACAGGCGCAAAGTGACGTAGGCAGAAGGCTAATTTTAAGGTTCAAGTAGTTAAACTACCTTTGTGATAAGCTCATGGCTTCGATTTAAAGTCGCATTTGATGGCGCAAGGTAGTGCAGGGACACGACTAATGTGATTGCTCACACTTGAGCACTGCTCTTGGATAGAAAGGGCGGGGTATCTAGAGGCAAAACAACACTTCATGCTCATATGTGACCATATTTCCAAACACCAGGAATCGTTTTCTTAATTCCGTTGGCGTGAAACGTGAAGTTTTTTTCCCGTCAATCTATGCTATTAAATATGCAAAGCCTGAGACTGTTTTGCGGGTGTCATTCTTGTACGTTATTTCTTCATCGGATGATCGAGAAGACTAGCGTGGAGGAAGTTATTGGAAAGCACACGCTCTATTAGTGCTCAACATTAGGCCAAAAAAATTGCGAAGTAGGATAGTTTAGTGCCGAAGCGGAAGTTACAAAACAACAAGCTTGCTTGTGGATGACCACAATGCTGAAAACTCAGTGTTGGTACCAAAGAGCTGGTACAGCTTGTACAACTCCCACTTCATCTCTCGCGAGGAGAAGGTTGCAGGAGGACATTCGTTCCTGAGCATCTTTGGGACCAAACCCTAGTTCTTCGCTTAGCTGGTTCCCGCTGCAAAGCGGCACAAACACAATTCTAGGAAGTGGGAAGTAAGTTTGTTAGTAAGCGAACCAGGACATAAAAAATCTCATTTTGTATATTCTATGCTGTATATAATTCTGATCTTTACGAGAATTGGCATCAAACAACAAATCAGCATCGGTGGTTTAGTGGTAAAATTAGCCGTTGCCATCCACAAGGAGCAACTTCGGCTAGCCCCGGGTTCGATTCCCGGCCGATGCATTACATCTATCTCTTCTTTTTTTGCTGGTTTTGCGCGTGGAGTCGGCAATCGATGGGTGATGGAGGAGCAGTAGACAAGAAGAGGTTAGACTCTAGTTGGCTAATCTTTTGGCGGATAGAATGGTGTCTCAAGTGACCATAGGAATGTATTTTGTTATGATTTGTCGAAAAATGTTTAAAACAATGCACGGGTGTCAGACGAGGAATGACAAGGAAGGCTAATGCGCAGAAACATGCTGAGACGGACATGCTCGCCCAAGCCAGCTGTGCTCAATCAAGTAGGTTAGACTATTAGTTCCTCGGCTGTCAACACTCGAACGGCGAGTTGACGGCTGCTATGACTGACACCGCCCAAAGCTTATGTGCAATAGACAATGTCTAGGTCCACAAGAGCTTTTGTTTGCCATGTAGATATTAGTTAGACTCTTCACGGTGAATAGACCAAAGACAAGACTAAGAAGGCTCAGAGGTAGAACAATGCGCGGCAGGAGAAAGAAGTGTGGATCTGAACTCTGTCATTCATAGAATAGTAACTGATGCAAGCCAAAATGCAAGAGTCGCAGCACTGATATCAAACTGTCCTAAACATGCGATAGGTATCCGCCTGCGCAAATGCTCCATGCCCATATAATGCTCAATAAACACCAGACCGTGAACCATCCCTAATAATCAACAAGAAAAAGTATGATACAAACTATATCCCCCACGGACCATCCACCACATTCAAGGCACTCTCAACTGCGTTTTCCAACACCTCTACCCGAGTTCGCAACTGGGTGTTCTCCTCCCTCTCGCTCGCAAGCCGTGCCCAGACTGCAGAATGTGCCCCACCTTCGCAGTTTGCGCATCCCCACCCCCCCTGTTCGATATTCATGCTTTCTTCCTGTGCCACGCCAAACGGGTTGTGTAGGGTAATAAGGACAGGTTGCTTGCCCTTGGGCGTGGTATCGGGCTGCGGATCGTCCAAAGGTGCTGCTGAAGAAGGAATGTGTGTAGGGCTAATGCACCTGTCCATTCCGGAGCAGTTACTTGCAGCATCAATCTCGCATTCAGACTCGAAACCGGAATCCACAGAGACGTCGGAATTTGAGACGCGGTTCCGTCGCCTGGGGCTATCGTCCTTGGTCGGCGACAAGCTCCATCTTGGAGCCGCTTGCTCGTCACTTCGTGCGCGTCGCTCGAAGGCAAGCTCCTCTCTCATTTTCCACATTTCAGCATCCTGCTCTATTGCCCGTGCAGCCATAGTTTCTAGCTGCATCTTCAGATGCCGTGCCCGTGTATCTGCCTCGTCCAATTCATCGTCTTGTGCACTCTGCTCGGCTCGTGCGTCTGCAAGCTCGGTTGAGACCTTGCGGTATGCGATCTGATAGCGGGAGAGGAGCTGCTCTGCGGCGGAGAGCAGGTCGTGGAAGGAAGAGGGGTCCAGAGGATCGAGTGCACCGTGGGGGAAAAGGGCAGCCGAGATCTTTAGGTTAAGTAGCTCGTCCTCGGGATTGTGGAACTTTGGTGGTAGGGGAGGAAGAGGCGGAACGGCTGCGTTCTTTTGGGAGTTGAGCAACCAGCCAAATGTGCTAACACTGTTGTTCCGATTCTGAGGTTTTGGGGGTGTTGGGGTAGACTGCTTTAGGAGGGAGTCGTGCGTCGTGGCAGAGCGCTTGTGAGTTGGACCCCGATTGAACATGCCGGTCATCATGGTGCTGTCTTCCGAGTCGTATTCCGTGTCTGAGTCTTCTCTAATAGAGGCGGTAGGTGTAATTCCTAGATTCACTGGGCTTGAGGTGCCGTTGAAGGATCGCACGAAATTGGATAGGACTTTTGCTCCAGCTCGAATCTTTGGTTGTGATGCTGTGGACTCGAGGGTGCGTCTTGATGGGATGAAGCTTGCAAGTGACCGAGCAGGGGAGGGGAAAGATGCTTTTGAAGTATGTTGTTGTAGTGTGGATGTAGCTCGGTCGAAAATCGGTTGGCAATTGTCGAAGAAAGTATCCGTCAGCGACCGCTGGTGGCCTAGGCGCGGGGACGAGTAATTGTCAACGGGAGAGCACGAGTGAGGATCGTAGGCGGTTGCGGCCGTGAAGGCGGAAGGCGGAGGTCGGATCGAGTCTGCAATATCAACGTCGTCGAAGCTTGCGTCGTTGATGGCACTGAGCCTTGGGTTTGCTACTCCGCGCAGAGGGAGGTGGGTGGCATGAGACGATGGAGGGGGGTGCTGAAGCGAGAGGGGAGACTCGGGCGTCTGGCCGGGGCGATGCATGATGTATTGAAGCTTCGGTGGTGTGGCGCCGGCCGTGCAGATAGCAGGAATGGTAAACCCCGATCGGGGAACGGGGAATTTACACTCTCGGTGTCCTTTTGTGGGCCTGTAATCTTCAAGGCGGCGCGCAAGAGGGCGAGCGGCGATGGTTGAAACGCGATATGGAAGCTCTCCCTGTCGTTAGGATGGCGGATGAGTGGGGCTTCCCTGTCGTGCTGCCGTTCCGTCTATGGACAACGCAGTCGTATACGAGGCCAGGGATAAGCAATGAAGGCGATGGGTATGCAGTGCGCTGGGTTGCGACAGGAATGTGAAGGCACAGAAAAGAGTGGGACGGCAGCCATGGTTGAGGTTGGCCTTTTGATGCTGGAACTTGGAGAGGCTGGAGACCAGGGTGGGTGGCAGGGGAAACGAAACGCCACCAGCCACCAGCCACCAACCACCAGCCCAACGGTCGAATCGCAGCCCGTTCGCAGCACGCGCCACATCCACACGCTCTCGCCCACCCCCGGCCCGCCGTCCACGCATAAAGGTCATCGTCCTACAGCACAGCACCTCCACGCACATACTGGACATGGCATGCCAAAAATATGCGCCCATCCCTGCCCGAGAACGCGCAACCGATGCGCATGCTCGCAATCGCGCCGAATGCCTCCAAAACCCGCGACCGGCGAGCACGACTCCTCGGGCTGCCCAGTGCACCGTTGAAACGCCTCTGCGCGCTGGCCGCGCTCAACAGCCTCAGCCTCTCAATACTTTGGGGCAGTCGCTCGCCGCGCATGTCTACGTGGAACGTGGAACGTGGAACGGTATACTGTGCACGCCATGCCCAAGCCCACCCTTGGCTATGTTGTCATCGGATATGGGGCCGACGATGCATTGTCCACTCCATATGTTCGGCTCCACGTCGCGCAGGCATCCATGGTTGTGCATCAAGTCTCGTCCAAAAGAGGTGCTTGACATGTATATGTCAAGTACGTATATTCCCATCATTCGTCAGACACGTCCGCCACAACGCTTGCATTCAATACGTCTCTACGCGCCAATTTCAGACACTGCATACCATCACGTCGCTTGCGGGTGCGGCACGACCAAATGGGCCACCGACGATGTTTCCAACCGATCAACCCCATCCTCTGGAATCGTTGTCCATGGTGCTTTCTCGCTGACAAAAATATGCCGCTTGATCTTCGGCTTCGCGCACTTGTAGCTCTCCTCGTC
Organism: Clavariopsis aquatica; assembly: GCA_013620735.1. Classification (NCBI taxonomy): domain Eukaryota; kingdom Fungi; phylum Ascomycota; class Dothideomycetes; order Pleosporales; genus Clavariopsis; species Clavariopsis aquatica. The sequence goes on from JAAZQE010000176.1 coordinate 23,563, forward strand.
GATGGATCCCACAGTGATCCCCGTGCCTAAAGTGATGCAAGCGTTGGAGTTAGGGCGTCTTCTCAAACTAAATGGCCTCTGCGGAGCCACAACCCAGGTTACTTACTCTCTGGTGCGAAGTTATACACCATTGTAACTGGACTTCCACAGCCTCCGCAAAACGTCCTCTTAGCTACATTCGAAAGCTCTATGGTCTGGAGATGTACTGCGCGCACCAGTTGGAAAGAAGCAGTTGGGATCTCGACAAACGGTAAGAATCCGGATCCCGATACTTGCTGGCAGGCGCGGCAATAGCAGAAGGTCATGTCCGACGGAGGCGCGGTGCTGGTGTACTTGATGCCTCCACACCGACAACCACCCGAGAAGAGCTCGCCCGTGGTCATTACTCTTATTGAAGAGATGAAAAACCAGGATGAACTGGAACGTATTTACAGCACAGCGCAAGACGAGAATGGATATACGCCTTTATGCTAATCTGGGAATACATTCAACCAATCATGTCTTCTCATGATGATGCAATCGAATCATTGTATGCTCTCAACGTATCCACTCAGCGACCTGCACATGTGAGTAAGTTGCCAATTACATTCATACATCTTCTATCCAGACCTTCGAAATCTCATCCAAAGCAAACTCAAAAGGGCAATTTCTCTACGAATTTCCTCCAGAGCAACTTCTAGCGAGCCGATGTACAATTGACGTCCTTAGGTAGACGTATGAGGCCCATCGTCGGACTATTGCCAATTTTCCTTTCCCTATAATAACATGCTGAACCACAATGTGAGGCATAACCTATACTCTTCAATAACATGGTCAAGTCAGTCTCAGCACACCATACAGGTCGACTGCCAACTAATCAAAGACTACGAGGGCATCTGTCTTTTTCTCCGACCTCTTGAATTGTATGTTGCTCAGCCTACGTTGATTGTTGTTCCGCATCAAAACTACAACGATAAACAAGATCTGCTTTGGGAAATACGTCAGCATGGCTTGCATATGTGTACATGGATGATCGCGGAATATTTTCCGCATTCGCTACATGCTTGCGTTGTGAATGTTCTCGTTTGGTAGGACTTCGGCGGACTTATCTCCCACAAACAAATCAGGGTTTTACTATTATTAAAAGACCCATAAATGTGGGGGAAAAAAGGAGGTGAATTTCTTCTTATTTTGTTTTCGTTTATTCAGTTGGTTGACATCTGATCTCATACGGGAGCGGTGGTTCGCCGATCTCACCTTTCCCTATAGGGCAGGTACATGCGTCCGAGTGCAGCTTTCACAACATCCTACCTAGAGGAAACATGTGCACGCCATAGTTCCACGTGGTCAATCTACCCCAAGTATGGATGTGCCCCATTATTTCAAGTTGTGATAAGACGCACGGAAGTGATATCGACCTCTCATAACCGTTCGATAGCGTCGTCTTGTGCATAGAAGAAGGAGGTCCTCCCGAGGATGGGAAATAGCCGTTTTCCAAGATCTAACCCTGTGGCTGTTAAAGTTCTGCGGACCGATAAGTCCCCTCTTGCGGGATTGGCGTCTATCCAATAGGCCCCACGCACCCTCTCATGGACGTCGTGTATATATATAAGGCCATGTCCAGCCACTAACGTCCCTGAATCCCGATCTTTTCAATTTCTGCTCTCCCAAGGGTTCGGGAGTACATGGATTAAACGGATAAGAAGAGGGAGAAGACACAACGAATACCACACATACTACTCGATCATTCGAGTTCAACATGGTCCACCCTTTCAAGACTCTCAGTGTTGAGGAGACGTCTATCGCAAGAGAGGTCATTCTTACGGCAAATCCTAATGTCGTAGTCGACTTCCGCGAGATCTTCTTGCAAGAACCGGCCAAAGAAGTAATGAAAGCTTTCCTCGCGCTCGAGCATTCATCACGGCCCGGACAATCTCCCACTTCGAAGCGGCCACCCCGGTTGGCAAAGTGCCAGTACGATATCATTGGCTCGGACAAAATTCCTGAATACCATGAATCGGTGGTAGATATTGGATTGAAGAAGAGAGTAAGACATGAAGTTATAGGCAAAGAACACCAGGCGAGCTTGACGTTGTGGGAATTTCAGATTTTGGTCGATGCATGCAAGAAAAGTGAGATGTTCCAGAAAGCAACCAAGGAATTCAAACTGCCTGAAGGGTTTGAATTAGTTGTAGAGCCTTGGTATGTGCCATCCCCCTTGCCCAGAGTTCAAGTTTACTGATCCACATTTAGGCCTTATGGAGGGCTTGATCTCGGCTCCGAGAACCGCAGGTATTTTCAAGGGCTTTGCTTTGCTCAGGATACCAGAAACAAAAACCCTGACAGCAACTTCTACGCTTACCCGCTACCTCTCATTCCTATTCTGGACGCTCACAAGAAGGAAATCATCCGGATTGATAGGCTCGCGACTGGCGGGAAAGGGGACTCGCTTACAGGCAAGACGCACTCGGAGCAGATTATCGATCATTGTCAGTCTGCGGAATATGTTCCAGAGCTCCTCCCAGGGGGTCTACGAACAGACATGAAACCCATAAATATCACGCAACCTGAGGGCCCTTCCTTCAAAGTCACAGACGAGTCCCTGGTTGAATGGCAAAAATGGAGATTCCGGGTGTCCTTCAATCCTCGAGAAGGCGCTGTTCTACACGACGTTCACTACGACGGAAGGAGCATCCTCTATCGGCTCAGCATCAGCGAAATGACTGTTCCCTACGGCGATCCGCGACCTCCATTCCATCGTAAACAGGCCTTTGATTTTGGAGATGGTGGGGCAGGGAATTGCGCCAATAACTTGTCACTGGGATGTGACTGCCTTGGTGTTATCAAGTATTTTGACGCGGTCATCGTTGGATCTGATGGCGAGCCGAAGGTTCATCCAAACGTTATATGTCTACACGAGCAGGATAACGGGATTGGATGGAAGCATACTAACTGGCGGACTGGCCGTGCGGTGGTCAGCAGGCTGAGAGAGCTAGTGGTGCAATTCATCATCACGCTAGCAAACTACGAGTATGTGTTTGCATACAAGCTCGATACAGCAGGAGGCATCACGGTCGAAGTGCGTGCTACAGGTATTGTGAGCGTAGTTAACATCGATCCTGGGAAGACATCCGAGTATGGGAATGTGGTATCTGGTGGTGTTTTGGCGCAGAACCATCAACACATCTTCGCAACCCGTATGTTCCACTGCCTCTTTTCTAAAAGCAGCTTTACTAATGTGAAGTAAAAACAGGCATGGACCCTGCAATCGACGGCCACACGAACACGGTTCTGCACGAGGAATCACATTCTGCCCCCTGGGACAAAGATACGAACCCCAATGGCAATTTCTACGAAATCCGCAAGACCGTTGTAAATCGATCGTCAGGCCATGATGCAGCACCCGAGCACAACCGAACCTTTAAAATCATCAACCCAAACAAACTCAACCCCCGTTCTGGAAATCCCGTCGGGTACAAATTTCAACCGCCCCCGACGCAGAAGCTACTTGCTGCAAAGGGAAGTATACAGGCAAATAGAGCACTCTTTACCGAACACCATGTGTGGGTTACAAAGTATAGGGATGATGAATTGTATGCGGCGGGACGGTTTACACTTCAGAGTCAGAGGGAGGTGGGCGGCGTGAGAGATATGGCGGACAGGAATGAGGAGGTTGTTAATGAGGATCTAGTGGTTTGGAACACTTTTGGGTTGACGCATAATCCGAGGTACTTGATTCATTGCTCTAACATTGCAAAGTTGAGCCAATGCTAATTTGAGAACAGGGTTGAGGATTGGCCAGTCATGCCGAGTGAGATCTTCCAGGTCCATTTCAAGCCAGCGGATTTCTTCGAGAGGAATCCTGCCATTGATGTACCAAGCACGAGGAATGAAGCAAGTGTGTTGGTGACGAAGGAGGGATGCTGTGAGAAACTGTGAGGTTGGCCGAAACCGTCCCTCCATGTGAGTGGAAAGAGAATCCAATCTCATGACTCTGCGCTTGCAGCTCCACTAAAACGTACCAATGCTCATAGAATACGAATATATCCACTCAACTCCCAATTCTTCTTCTCCTTGCACATACATGATAACTACGAAATACGCACGTTCCCCAGATCCTGGACGTCCCCGCACTCGGTGCCTATCACGCCATCGCCTCGTTACTGCACCTCAATTACCGATGCAGGGCCTCCCCCATACGAAAACAGACACCGCGATGACGAAATCCATCAGCAGTTGTGGGTATAAAATGGCATCGGTAACGTCGCTTGTTATCGCGTGTCGCTCACTGTTTCTTCTCCGCCATCTTGAAGTCTCCGGGGTTGCGTCCGGTCCTTTTATATCAGCGGTATTCATCTATAGGGAAAAAAAATATCTTGGATAATGTCATAGGAACAGCAATTTTTGCAGGATTCATCATTCTCTTGAGCGAAATTTGTCCTAGCCGACGTCGTCTCAAACAACATTCGTCCAAGCAACTCTCCCCAATGCAACAAACACTGTCCAAAGCAACACCACCCAAAGCAACACTGTCCAAAGCAACATCCTCCAAAGCAACACCCCCCAAAGCAACACCCACCAAAGAAACACACCCCGAAGAAACAATCCCCAAAGCAAAACACCCCCACCACGCACGAAAATGGCACGCATACAAGACCTACCCAGCGAGATTCTCCTCGATGTATTTGACCACCTCAAAACCTCCCCCCAAGACGTACTTAACATCGTGCTATGCTCTCGATACTGGCACCACCTCGCTTCCACCATTCTCTCCCATTCCATAACACTCTCTACTGGTATTTCCCCTTCGTCTCCCGCATCGCGCTTCGCGCGCCACTTCAGACAGCAGCACCTCGTTCGAAGCTTCACTGTCAAACTTACCGAGAACCACTTGAGAGGGTTTGGTGTGGATCCAATCGAGGCTTTCAAGAGGACCTGGGAGGTCTGCGATGTTTTGTCTAACCTTGCCGGGCTGGTGAGCTTCGCGTTGTGTTTAGACGAACATGGAGATTGCGAAGAGCGCGAGCGGGCTGCGAGCACCATGGTCGTGTACATCTTGAACGCGCTTCCACCAACATTAGTCAGTCTATCTCTAGACATGGACTACTTGCATGCCCCGCGGTTAGGGAACCCACACGTGTGTGCTGCAATCGGTGGATTGCTGCCTCGGTTAAAGACTCTGCGACTCAGAATGTCGTACTTGTGCTCGGGTCTATTTCATCCTTTGGCCTCGGGCGTCTATCTCGACGATTCTCGAACGTTCAATGCACCACCTACTTTGTCTAAAAACCCCAAAGCAACATCTCCACTCGAAACTCTGGTGATTTCCTTCGATATGCCGGTAGAATCGCCGTGCGCGCCAACGACACGTCTCTGTGATTCAGATGATAAGCCCCTGCGAGTGGCCACTTTGGTAAAAGTTGTGACCGAGTTGTGTGAAAAAGGAGCTTTCCCGTTTCTGAAAAAGGTTGATGTGGGAATTGAGAGGGATATTGCACTTTCCTCGTGCGGAAATGAGGGTTAAGTGTGGTGGAAGGCGGTGGAAAAGTTCATGGAGCTAAACAAAACTTCAATGAAGATGGTTTATACAGATACAATACGGGATCTCTATTGAACTTGAGAAAGAACGAAAGAAAAAGAAAGAAAGAAAGAAAGAATGGAAGCGTAGATTGAAGAAGCAAAAACGAAGTTCGTTCCTTATAAAAGGTCGAACTGTACGAATATAAAAGGATTTCCATACAAGATCCCCAAACGTACCTCTTTGAGACCACTGAACTCAATAGCCAAGTTGTGTCCGTGCCTCTCCTAAACAGTTTCTGCATGCCCCACTGGTCGGCCCCAGAAACACTACTACTATTCCTTCTCTTCTCCTTCGAAGCCTCTGTAGACTTATCCAAACTCTGTGAAAATTTACTCTTGGCCCTAATCTCTGGATCCTTCCTATACACGATGTAAATCGAGTTCATGACCAAGAAAGCCAAATATGCAAGGATTGTCGATGCGTACTTTAGCGGACGGCCAGGGATATTCTCATACATGGGTGCGGAGTAAAGAGTCGCAATGCCAGCGAGGAATCCCCGTGCAAGCTCATCACCTCGAATAGAGGGAAGGTACGATAGGTAGAAAAGCACGTGGCAGACTAGAAGTCTGAACTAACATTAGACGCTAATATTGGATTAAGCAAGTTAGTTCAAAAGGGCTTACGGTATGAAAACGAGACTGACACTGATAGTACCACGCCACTATTCATACACAGGTTGAAAAGACTGTAGGAAGTTGAAGATGAGGGCGTCGCTGAAACCAACGAGGAGGGAGAACCAAAGCACGATAGGCTCAGTAAAGAACATGTAAGATGGTCTATATTCCCCGTCATCCAGATCTAAAGGTTTGTGTTTAATGCGTATACCGTGAGAAGATAGTCCAGAACTCCTTGTCCAACAAGCTGCGGCTTCTAATTTCGTTCGGATTGGAGATGTTCGCTTACTGCAAAACATTTAGTAAGAGTTACGAGATGACCAGAAAGATAGTAATAGAAATCATCACAATTGTTAAAACATCGAACAGCGGGACAAAAATCTACAACTTTCACTCCGACTTACGGACCAGGTTCATGGAGATGTGGATGAGGAACACAACACCTGTTTCATTCTGGGTTGAAGTCACAGCATAGAAAAGCGAGCTATGAGCACCTAAAATCTGCCACTTCCGCCATATAGGAAAGCTGTATTCAAGCTTGTTTCCACGAATCAGTATCTTGAAGCTCGATCTTGCCATCTTTGATAACGCGATTTATTTTCTCATCTTTGTGTCTTTGACCTTTACCGCAATGGGGGTCATTATCGGTCTCAAATACTGTGGTAGCCATGGTGTAATTGCCCTATATACGGAAAGAGAAACACGGAAGACGGGAAATTGAAAGAGGTAAAAGAATAGAATGTCCAAAGGAGTTCCACTACGTATGTCACCTTCTCGCTCTATAGCCTCTTGTCATGTGGCCCAGGTGGAGTCACGTCAGGGCTGGTGGCTGGTGGCTGGTGGCTCTGTCTCCATATGTTCCTTCGCCGCCAATCTTCTCCAAAAAGAAATGGTTTTGACAAGCCAAAGCTTATATTTGGCACAGCCAAGACATAACTCATATCGCGGGGTAGCCTCTATCTGGTTTCATCGGCCGATGGCGGTCGTGGTGGCGGCGAGCGCCAAGGCGAATGATGAGGTCTTGCGTCATGATCTCCGTTGGTGATGAAGGTGTGCAGCGCTGTGAATCCACATTGTTGCCGCGAGCTCTAATTTGGGAAGAGATGTTCCTTTTAGTTGTTCTGGGATGGCGTTGGCTAGATATGCCGTTAAGGTGATTACGACTACAAGAACGTTGTGAGGTTAAGAGAAGGTTTGTCGAAAAGAGCCGCTCAATATTGAGCTAATCCCGATGCAGCAACGGCCTGCGCCGCTATCGTGCTGTATATTAAGGTCTGTCTATGTCTTCGTTAAGTACTGTACATATGGTTCGTTCATTCATAGCCCGCTGTCTGCTCTATGCCATTGGTCTCCTGAATTCTTGCCTAGCAAAATGGCTGAGATGACATCCACGCATGCGTAGAACCTCTGCCCGACCTCTGGGATTTCAAGATAGGCATGTGTTTTCTCCTTGATCTTCTCCACATGAAACCATTCATCCAGAGAAATGTCGTGCAGCTCTGGTACATTAAACCGAAAGTACTTCATCCACCCCCTGGCTATCAAGCTCTCATTGTCCTTCTCAAACTTCTCTCCCGCGATCTGGGCCTCCCCGGCACGCTCCTCGACCCTGATTGCCATCTCATTAATTTCCTGTGTCCGATCTAGGCCGGTCCCCGTCCCTATTGAGACTACGACCATGGTGTCGTGGGCGTATCCATACAGCTTCCGACATTCGAAGACTAGATCGCGGATGGGGTTGTTCTTCCCAGTACCGTAATCGACGAGGCCAGGTTCGATTACTTTACTCCGGGTTTGTGTTCCACGCGGATGGTCCATGTAACGCGGTGCAACGGAGGTAGCCCGCATGGCCTGCCAAGTTGTGAGGTTCGCATCAAGTTCAGGGCCTGCCATGCGCCGTGTTGGGTAAGTTCGTATTAGTGCCGGGCGGTTGATGCCAATGGCGACTTGGGTTGATATTACAAATCTGAGCAGACAGCGTAAGCGCTTATCACGACCCGAGATTCACATACTTACACATTAGTCGAGTCGGATCGAGTGTCAAAAAAAGGCTCAGTGATGCTCTCGTTCTCATTAGCGATAATTTCTTTAATCCTATTATCGAGGGCTTCTGCGTCATGCTCCTGCCTTAGTGCATGCGGATCAAGAGATACAAAAAAATTCCTTTTATCCATGAACATTGCTCTTGAAATCTGCACGTACGCTTCTCTAGCCACATGGGCGCGCATCCGGAGGCGACCAAGCATGACAGCAAGAATGCCCCCGGTGGATGTTCCCCCCATCAGGTCGAAGATTTGATAGGGATCTGCTCGTCGCCCTAGTTTGGTGCAGATAGCATTCACCAACGATTCAACAAGTAGGATAGTAGAGATCCCACGAACCCCATCTCCGTCGAGGGAGAGAAGGATTTTGGTATCCCGAGTTGCAGGAAGGGGTAGTGGGGATTTTGGCGATGCTGGCACATCAAGATACGGATCGGCAAGTTGGGATTGGGAATCTAGTTGTGCACGAGGTTTAGGTACTTGCAGATGTCCGCTGTTGCCCGCAGTAGGACTCGAGACTTGGCCAAGTGGCGCCGGAAAGACGTGTGGATGTTGGCTAGTGGTCAATATGGATGGTCCTGCTTGGTAAGGTGAGGCATAAGTGTGTGATGGGGGTCCTTGGCCAGGTGGCTGAAGAGATGTCGGGTGAGTGTCCCGAGGATGGTCGTGCAAGAAGTTTTGCGCTGCGGGGGCAGCAGACTCTCCCTTCATCGCATTTGGGACAGGTGCGTCTCTACTGTCGTCGGCTGATGGTGCTCTATCTCCGTCGTCCGGGGCGCTTGTGTCTAACTTATCGGCGGGGGGGTGAGGCCAGTGCCTATACCCAGAGGTTTCATTTTGGATGAGTTGAGCTTCGGCATCTGCTGCGATTCGTCTGATCTCAGGATCTTGAGCCTTGCTACAATCGTGTTAAGAGATATAGCGAACTCGATTCATGCGGTGTGTCCCGCAACTTACTAGCGAACCCAGCCCACATCCCAAGATTCCTAGACCGGTCAGCAAGGCTTGTAACAAGTGGAGTAGCATAGTAGCGCACCCAGCGCCCATCGAGCAGAAACTGGATTGCGGTAGGAAATGATGGGTCGAAAAAGTAGTGCGTCCCTTCGACCGACGAGTAGCGAACATAGCTAAACTCGACCGGATGCCATGACATGCTGGTGAAGCGACGCAAAGAGAGCGACCATCCGTGAGTTTATGTGAGTGGCAGCGAGTGGGGGATACGGTGGTGGCTGGGTGTCTTCTATCTCGCCCCCCGCCTCTGGAAATTAGCATGAAATGACACGCTGTGAACTCCAATGGGAGCTCGCCCTCGGGCCGCTTGCAAGGTTAATGACCGCGCCACAAGATCAATGTCTAGGATGTGTTACCGGCTTGAGTTGTACTATTTGAGGCGTCAAACCCGAGTTCGAGAATAGAGGTGAGAGAGTAAGCAAGTGAAAAATCTTCTCTGTGCTACGTTGCATTTTTCGCGATTACTTTGGTTTTGAAGAATTGGTGGGAGTCGGGGAGCGGTTGGGCGTGCAAACTATGTGACCAGGAGAGTAAAGTTAAAATCTCGTAAAAGGCCGAAATGCATCCTATGGAACCATCCTTTCCGGATAGCGCGGGACGGCTCGGGCCGCATCCAACCAGTGAATGGGATAAACCATCCCACAACACTGGACTGTGAAAAAAAAACATCGTGAAAGTAAAAGATAAAAAAAAACCATAAATGGAGATAGTACCGGCTATGAATTGTACACATTTCTCTTCGTAAAAGAACTCGGCGGCCACGATCTATTCCCCCATGTTTCCTTCCACCCCACTCAATCGTCTCGATTGTAACAACACACTTCAAGCTCATCAAGGTATTGAAGAACCCACGTGCGTCCTCTATATTGCGAATTGATGTGCATTGAATTGAAAATATTGGTGTAGAATGGGCATTCGGATAAACGGTGTCTCAGTGCGAGTTACCTTCTCAACAGAAAATTGACAATAGGCAAAAAAAGAATTGGGGCTTAGGGCAGCGGTAAGATAACGGGTTCGATATGCAATAATTAATTGAGATGAAATACCACATCGGAAAAAACAAAGAAGCCACCTTAAATTTACGTTTGATCCATATGTTTCAATTTCACAAAAAGATGGACAGTAGCCTTGAGGACTGTTTAAGTGAGAAAAATCGCCAAACCTTGTAATTTTGCGGTCTATCGTTTAGCTGACTGATGTTCTTTCGTTGCTGAGTTGGTTTGCGTAGGTATCGCAGTCTCTCTCCACTATCCGAATTCTCTTTCATGCATGGTATCCGTATTTTTAAAGACCTCTATGCTGAAACTTAGACTTGGTATTCTATTCCTGGACTGTTGAACCTCCCTCGAGGCCTGTAAAGGATCCCAGGCATTGTATCATTTACTAGATACGCCAGGACAGAGTATATCTTGGTTGGAGCGCTCTAGGATCTTTCATTTCGTGCCCAGTACCCAGCCCCTAAATTCATGGTGGTTTGCTTTGATTGTGTCTTGTTATGTGTGTATGTGTGTGTGCGTGTGCGGCCATTTTCCAACCAAGGTATTTTACATCATCTCAAAAGTCTTCATCGGCCACTCCATCCACGGCAAGTATTTTGGATTCAAGTCCCTTGAAAGCTCGGTCATGATATCCTCCGCTGCACCAGCTGCATACCAGAGGTGCGACACACGCTTCATCAAGATGCAAAAGTGTGCCATCAAAATTATCGCGCGGGTTCTCCGCAAGACCAGGAGATCGAGAAATTCCTGAGGAACACGCTCTACGAAGAACATGACAGCGCAAATGGAGCTCATCTTGCCTGTAGCGCATGAAGAATGAGCAAATGCTTGTCGAAGCCAGTAGAGCACTTCTTTGTAGTGCACAACTTCGTGGTGATTTACGGAATCGAGATTTGAGAGCATTCCATGGAGGGCAAAGAGTTTATGATCTTCTGAGTGTAATTTGGCGTCTATACCTTGTATTCTACGGCGATGCATTATTTGAGGTCCCAAACAGCCCCTCTCGATCCAGTTTTCCCAATGAGAAGGTATTTGACCGAGACCTCGGGATAGCAGCAGCCACTCCAGACATCCACTTTTAAAGAGGGTTCCTGCATCTTTTGCGGTGGCAAGAGAGTAAATGACTGTTAGCGTAGAAAAGGCGAGTACAGCGGTTACGTTCTTCTCCACGACATTGATGAGAGCTGCGCGGTACTCGGGCAACGCAAGATCTTGGTGATAGGCGGCTAGGTGGGTGTACTGGGCCTTTAAATTCGGATCCAACGTCAGTCTGGAAAGATGGAGAGAGGTGGTTGCAAGGATGCCTCTCATGAGAAAAGGGTGGTGCTGCGCGAGGATTGGGATGTCGACCTGCCATGGTATTCCGGCACCCTGAAAGTCATCACCAAAGGAGTAGCAGGTAGAGATGGTCCACTGGTGTATCAGTCCGAGGTCGCGAGTGGGTAATTCATAGACACTGTTGGAACACTGAGGGATGGAAGAGTCGTCAAATTTGCTTCCGGGTGGTTTAGTGAGACGGGATGTAATCGTAGTAGGTGTTGAAAATTCTCGTGGCGTTTCGGGGGAAAATGAGGGGTAGGTGCATGTGGAGCAGTATCGAGTACAGTTCGAACACATAGGCTTTTCTTCATCGCACTGGAAACATGTAAACAAATATAATATTGCGTGCTAGTTTACACAGTAGGCACATATTAGGGCCAATTATAACTGCAGTATGCGCTCACAATAAATATGGCTTTGTACACAGTAAATGGGAGAAGCGCTGACTTGCCTTGATTTTGCGGCGTTTGCATGTGCCGCAGCCAGACTTGACTTTGCGGTGCGGCCTCTTCTTATACACTTATGATGTTAGCTTGAGGTAAATCCCAGAATGGAGTTGATATGCCTTTGGCTGCGATAACCATGCTTGCCGGCAAACCCTTCTCCTGGGATACCGGGGGTCCGGAAACTTGACTAGCTGACATCAATACGAGCTCGCGTGTGAAGTGGCGCGAAGTCCTAGAGATCTAGATATGCGGTCGGATATTGAAGCAAGTGAAAGTATGTATCTGATATCAAATTTGCGCTCACACATAACCCTTATATCAGGCCATTGTCCAAGCGTGGAATCCGGGGTGGCTTGGTCCCATTGCAGTGTAAAGGTTTTGGCTAGGTGTGATGGTGCAATGTTGGATACAGATTGTGGCGCTTGCATAGAAGCCGTGGGGACCGCTATAGGGACCTGGAGATTGCGAATTGCTAAGATTTGAGACGGTCGGGGTAGTCTGCATCTGATGAGTAATGCTACTTCCTATTTTAACCACCAGGGCAAAATCCAAGCACAAGCTTGGGGCGCCTCTTGTTGTTCTTCCCCACACATGTAAGCCAACAAACCCTGCAGGGGCACAAGTATCCTCATCTGGACCTAGAACTTTGAGCTAACAGAATGGTGGGTAACATAATACGGGATATAGCCTGAGGCGCAGCAGTTGGTAAAGAACAGTAATGCTATAGATAGGATAACTTCTCTCTTCGATCTTGCATTTATGGTGGAAGAATAAATCTAGCGTACCTGTAAGAATCAAAAGAGGTGTAACTATAGATACCTCACTGCTTGTTCATAATGCAGCCAACTTAGAAGATCAATTTTATCCAAGTCATGAAACCAAGATTACAATAAAGAGCAACAATTTCGGAGACATTTGTAAATGGGCAGGCTTGAGCGACCATGTCGAAGCAGGTTAGAGTGAACAGCAACTTAGAAGACAAATTCATGCACCGCCTCATCAGTGAGGACCGATATATCATTCCTCTCCTTGCGTAACCAGCCCCCTCGTCTGCCGCCTCCCTATGGCTTGGTGGGTGAACCCAAGAAGGCTCATCAACCCGAGTTCTACAGTGTTTTAAGGGTCATTGGCTGGGATGAGACAGAAAAGTTGATGGTGCAGCCATTTACTCTTGCTAATTCAAGTCTAGCACACAGGCACGCACGGTTAGTACTGGCGCTCATTGTCAACACTGCAAAACGAGGCTTGACCATTTGTAATTTTTTTTGGCAGTTTGACCATGTCGCAAATAGATTGCTAATAGTCATCTTTTTTGCCTTTCTGCCCTCACTTGATGGGTTTGGCCATCAAATGGACCAAGAAGATTGCCTCGTAAAGAGAGGGACTGGGCGAACCCGGCCTTGAAAGGTTCGTACAACCCAGCCAGGATGATACTGCGATTCTAAGAAAAAACACAGGAAGTCAATAGTAATCCTCTTATTAATATTGGTCTCCCAAGATCTGGTATCTCTCTAGCTGCAGACAACTTTTCTCTGATTCGATGGCCATTATTCTAGTAGAGTTGGTTCTCCTCTCTCGAGCTAAATCCGACACACTGGGTCCTCTAGATTCTTAACCCTGGATTTCTCTCCTATACCTTGTCGCAGATAGAATGTAATGTGTAATACACAGTACAAATCCCCGTCGCCGTCGCCTTGCATCATTTAACCGCCTGTTTCTCCCTTGCCATAAAACATGGCTGTCCGCTCGTCTGATTTGTCGCATTTTGAAAATAGGCCTCCGTTCATTCGTCGCTTTTCCCCAAATGCGGCTAATCAGCAGGGCATATTTGCAACCACAAACCAATCATATAGCTCCGTGTGCAAAAATAACAACGCCATGCTTGGTGGCGAAGGAAAGATGAGCAAACAGGCTGCCGTCACCACGATTTCAAAGACAAGGGAAAAAAAAAGCTGTCACAAGCGGGGGAGAGATGTAACCCACTGCGCATGCAATACACACAGCCATCACACAAACCCTCAGCAACGATTATCGTGTTGTTGTGCCCCATCGCATTCCACTTCCCTTATCCAGGGCGCAAGGTCGGCTCCCTTAGCGATCCTGGCCGTTTCCTTCACCGCGCCCAGCCGCGCCTTGACCCCTCCGCAGAAGCTACGCCTGCGTTCCCTTCACACCACCCCAACAAACGCTCGCCCTCCGCCGACACTCTCCATCACCTCCCACTCGCACCCCCATCAGAATATTCTCGTCGGCGCGATATTTCGCGAGTCCGGCAGGTGCGCTTTCTCCCAACACCGATTTTACGAATATTGCATCGCGTCTTGGGGTGCAAACGTCGCTGCCAAAGGCCCTGCGCCCGCGGGTCGCTCTGCGCAGAGTGGCAAGGCCATCCGTGCCCAGAACTACCGTACCAACACCGCCCGGAGCCCAACCAGCTGTTGCGCTCGGCCAAAATAATTTCATTCACGACAATCATCATCGGCATCGACATCACAACACCACAACATGACCCAACGGGCCACCGGCGCACGCTTTCGCCAGCGCAAGTTGTCGACAAAACAGAATCTTCCCGTCCTGCGCGAAAATGAGGTCGAGAAGCTCGTCGACGACGACGCGTCACGGCACATTCCCAAGGTCGAGACCGGCGTCGAGAAAGGGGAGGAAATCGTGAGTCCTTTTCCAGTTGCGCTAAGCCGCTTTCATCGCCCAACCCCCTAATTGAGCGCAAAATTTGGTTGTGTCTCGAATTTGTCGCCAAGCCCAAGCCGCTTATCCACTGAACTGCAGGCCCGTTGCACTAGCAGCGTTCAGCAGTCACATGATCTACTTCCATCCCTGAAAGCGTTGGACCATGCTACCCGCTCTTTTCCATGATGCTAACAGCCTGTTTAGGAACACCATCTGCAGGCCGTAATATCTGCAGCACAGGCAGCCGCTCATGGCGGTGGCGCCAAAGTTGCTCAACTGTTTATTCCGACACCTGATGCTGTTGCGAGTAAGCTGCAGTATGAGGACCTCTATCCTAGGCATTTCACACAGCCTGCGACGTACATTCGGTTTTCTTCCACAGTGGAAGACATGATAGGTTGCCCCTATAACATGACGGGCGAGGATGATGCTTTTTTGAAAACGTACAACCAGAAGAAAGGCAAGACCGTCCAATGTTCAGAGGATGAGTTCGAGCAGGTGATGAATTTCTTCGAGGAGACTAGCCAAACGAAACAGCCCTACGCCGCAGTAGACAATTCGCCCTTGCTTTCATTTGAAGAGCTTGCGGCTGAGTTCGACGACTTGATTCTTGAACCCGCAAGGAGGTTCGCAAAAGACATCTATAGTCACTGGGCAGAGCAACGGTCAAGAAACGGTAATCACTCGCTGATACAGAACCTCAAATTTGAGACCAACCTTGAGACCGACGATGCAGATCCATATGTGTGCTTCCGGCGGCGTGAAGTACGGCAGGTCCGAAAGACGCGTGGCCGAGATGCGCAGGTGACGGAGAAGCTGAAGAAGCTAAGGAAAGAATTTGAAGAGGCTCGGTATCTAATGCTGCAAGTCAAGCGCCGCGAAGTATTGATTCGGGAACAGCTCGCTATTGACAAGACCATTTTCGAGCAGAGAAGTGCGGTCAAGGAGATCAAGCGGAAGCTCAGCATCAAAGGTGATGATGAAGAGCTTCTCATCAACCAACGAGTTCGTATGACCCTGCCAGTGTCGTGTATTTTTCTGACGATGTCGCAGCCGGCGCCAAAACCAAAGCCAAGAGTCGATACTCAGGCTATGCAACCACGGGGAATTCCGGGAATGGGCCCCAAGCCCCAAGCTACACGTGCAGATGGCCGTCTTGTTGACTCAGATCTAGTGTCCCTTGAGGAACAGCAGGCAAAGAGATCCGAGCATATCGAAGGCTTCATCGAAGAGAACTTGTTGAAGCACCAAAAGTGGAACATTGGGTGGGTTGATCAGACATGGCGCCCTATCACACCACCGCTTGAGCAGGCTGTGCCGAAACAAAACTTTCGCACCGTTCTCACAAGCTCACAACTCCTCACTCCTCCGGCTTCTATATCATCAGAGGAAGCAGGTGACGCGATGGATGTTGACCAGGCGAATAAGCAGATGGAGCCGCGCAGAAGTGCACGGATCCGGTATGCTACGCCTCCAGAAGACGTCCCATACCAAGACCAGCATCGATTCCGTCGTCGTACAGGACGAGGTGGTCGCGTGATGATTGATCGCCGAGGCGTGAAACACCAGAAGCTCGAGTCGGCCGACGAAAGGGCCGCAGACAGATATAGATTCTGTGGTGATAGTAGTGAAGACGAGCAGGTCTACCCTGTTGATTGGACTGATAATCTCCATATCCGGTACCGCATCATGATCGAGCAACAAGGTGTTAAACAGCAGCATGCTCAAGCGGCTGTGCAGAACCGAAGGGCTATCGAAAACCATAATCGGTCTTCGTCTGGTCATCTAATGCCCCCATCGAGTACAGCATGACCTTCTTTTATGTTTCAATAATGAGGATAGCGGTTGATTTGGAGACGATTTTTATACCCCAGAGAGTTTTATTGGAGCGAGCTAGCGATTTGAGTGAGGGGATGGAATTTGAGGCTTCCAACGAGCGTATTGTCTTCGTCATTGGTGGTCGACATTAGCTTCGTGTATAATAGTCCCTTGGTGGACATACTTCAGGAGCAGGCCGTGCTGGATACACATGAGCTGTGTTAGAGAGGCCTTGAATACGTAGATTAGCAACAGCCTTCATTGGCATCTAAAGTCACTTTCAACAACTGAAATTGACTTACTAAATTATGAGCGCCTTGTTATGTTCTTGCTCCCAATACTTCTCTTTCTCTCTGTTTCAGAAGGGTACACGCCATGGCGTACTAACCTAGCAAGCCCTTTGCTTTTTGCCAGGTTCTTGGTTGTCGTCTTCCGCTGGTCTTTTGGATGCGCCGTTTGAGCGTTCTTTTTCTTGAAAATACGTGAACAGTGCCTGTTCGGCGTCTCTCAGCAACTTCTTCTCGCCAATGCGAACTAGCTTTGCCATGATATACCGCCGTTCCTTAGTTGACTTCCCATGTAAAAGCGACACGGGTACGGGATCGCGAATATCGGCATCAAGCGTCGTACCGTATGCCATACTTTGTGCTTGGACAAATCCATGAAGAACTCTAGCGCCTCTCACTGAGAGCTGATCAGGTTTAGGAAGCTTTCCTTTGCGCTTGAGGCGCTCGAAGTCTTCAGTCTCGAGAAGAAGCGTTTCGACTACCATCACGAGTTCTGGAGAAATGCTTTCCTGGATAGTGAAGGGGTCGCTGGCGCAAATGTCGTAGCCAGTCTCGACGAGGCCTTGCTCGTCCAAGTACTCTAACTTTTCCTGGAACAGTGATATATCACCTCCCGATGCAGCATAGGTAATGTGGCTGAAGGGAATCTCAACAACGTCGTACTGGGCATAGTTGTCAGTTATGTAGCCATACCGGCGAAGGAGATCAGATCGTGGCAATGGTCCGTAGTCGTTGAAAATCTCTTCTCCTGCCATAATCGACTTGATTGCTTTCATTGAGAGATACTGTTCTTCGTAGAAGAGACGGGCCTGCTTGTAATTAGCAATTGGACGAGAAATCGCAAAGGCGGATGACAGACATTGTTTCTATCAGCGTCGGCGTTGAGCATATCCGCTAGTGGCACCATTCCCTTTGGCAACGCTTCGTCTTCGTCCTCAGATGCATATCCCTCTTCGTCAATATCTTTCTGAATGTTGGCAGGTTCAACATCAAAAGCATAAGCCATGATGAGGGAGCCCATTTTGTGCATGAGCTCAATATTGTGCGGCTCTGTCATTGCTTCTGCTCGCTCCCGGGCGTGCTCGTCGCCCGAGAAAAATACGTCAGCGTACTCTTTGATGACTGGCGCAAGTTCGTTCCTGAACATCGCATTTGCTTCCTCTTTGCCGATTTTTGTGCGGACTGCGCTTCCCTGTAGCTGCTCTAGCTCATCCTCCTCCCAGAACATGAGGGTGTTAAACTCGGTAGGTAGGATTTTGAAGTATGAGGCCCAATTGGAGGCATTCTGGTTCTGGTACTCATATAACATGACGAGAATGAGAGAGAGCCATGGGCCAAGGTGTTCGAAGGTTGCTTTCGGAATTTCATTAGAGAGGATCGAGTTCTCGACAGATAAAACAGCAGATCGTGGAATGCGGAAAAGAATCTCGTCTTCTTCAATGTTCTGGGTGGCGACTTTAATCTGTCAGCTGTTGTCCTGGTAGAGAAGTACAAGCAGAGCGAAATCTGCACGGGAACACACTAGGGTAGGAATGTTAACATACCAACACCGCGTCCTGCCTGGATATTTCTCAAGTCCTGGAGTTTAATTTTGGGGCTGATATCTGCTCCCGATTTCGAGAGCCAGATTATGAATGCCTGGCTGGCTTCGTCGAAGGGCGTCATTGTTGTATTTTTGTGTGGAGGCTGGAGGGCTCGGTCCGAGTGACTTTGTAGAAATGTGGTGCAACTTAGCGGTCAAGATAATCCGAGCCGAGCCGCCTTCTGATTGGCCGATTATATTGCATTTCCCGTCACTCGCGGTGAGGACAGCAGTCTCTGGAACTGATTAGATGGTGAAATTAATCTGAAATTTTGCTCGCAGTTTTCAGACTCGACCTATTGGCCGCATTAATATCATTATGCAAGGTTTTCGTTTCTTCTTTCAGCCCTACGAGAAGTCTCGAAAACTTATCGATTAGTATCCTTGGCATTGATTGTCACCCCTCCAAAGCCCCCCTCCTTGACTTCACATCTCAAATAAACATTCAACTCATCACAATGATAGCCCTCGGCCTCGAAGGCAGCGCAAACAAGATAGGGATTGGCTTGATCTTGCATCCTTCGCCCAATGAACCTCCCATAGTCCTCTCCAACCTCCGACACACATACCTTTCCCCGCCAGGCGAGGGCTTCCTACCAAAAGACACGGCTATACATCACCGAGCATGGGTTGTAAGATTAGTCAAACAGGCAGTACGGCAAGCCGGTGTCAAGATCAAGGACATAGATTGTATATGCTATACAAAAGGACCAGGAATGGGAGCTCCGTTACAAAGTGTTGCACTTGCGGCGCGAACACTAAGTTTGCTTTGGGACAAACCTCTCGTTGGTGTTAATCACTGTGTTGGGCGTATGCTTCAGTTCTCCTGAAAGGCATAGAGAAAGGGTCAACTGACACCGAAACTTTCAGATATTGAAATGGGACGTGCAATAACTCATGCCTCCAACCCCGTGGTTCTCTATGTATCCGGCGGCAACACACAAGTCATCGCCTATTCAGCACAACGGTACCGTATCTTCGGAGAGACCCTTGATATCGCCATCGGAAACTGCATCGATCGCTTTGCACGCACTCTCATGATTCCCAATGACCCGTTCCCCGGCTATAACGTCGAGCAACTCGCAAAGAAGGGTAAGAACTTGGTAGACATGCCATATGCAGTGAAGGGCATGGATGCGAGCTTCTCGGGGATACTGGCCGCCGCAGATCTACTCGCGGCACAGATTGATGAGAATTTGCCAATAGAAAAAAGGTTGAAGACGGAAGAGGGTGAGGTAATTACCAAGGCGGACCTGTGTTTTTCACTCCAGGAGACGATTTTTGCAATGCTGGTTGAGATTACTGAACGAGCGATGGCTCATGTTGGATCCACTCAGGTGTTGGTCGTAGGGGGCGTGGGGTCGAACGAGCGGCTGCAGCAGATGATGGGGTTGATGGCAAGGGATCGAAGAGGGAGTGTGTTTGCAACAGACGAACGGTTCTGCATTGACAACGGCATCATGATCGCACATGCGGGTTTGCTCGAATACAAGACGGGGGTTACGACCAAATTCGAAGAGAGCACGTGTACGCAGCGGTTCAGGACTGATGAGGTGTTTGTAGGGTGGAGGGATTGAAACATGATCTTTTTGAACAGTGAACTCACATCCGAGAATAATGCTGCATCCAACAGCTTCACTCAGCAACAAACTCGTTTGCTTTAGGCATACACGCAAACACACACGCACGCACTTTCGCTCTCCCTTCATACCTTCCACGGGACATATCTCCGACACACATGGATGGATGTTGGTGAGCATCCCGCTTCCAGGAGATGCAACTAAAATCACAAACATGGGCGACTTGCAATCCACAAAGCCGACTACAGACTAATCGGACCATCTGGCCCAAAATAATAATAATAGTAATAAAAGTAATACCACCGAGCCGAAACACACCTGCAAAAGCCCGCAAAGGCCCACTAGTCACAAAATAAGACCATCCAATCGCAACCTGCACCCATTCCGGTGAGACATATCTGCAAGCATTGTTTCACAATTTTTTTTTCCAATTTTTTTAGGTTTTCAGCGTATCTATACGGTACGTCGTATGCACACCCTAAAATAAAATAAAAATTCAATAGAGACCACCACCAAACCGCCAACCGTCAACTATATATGCATTTTAGTAATCAATGCACCGAACAACACAACCAACCTATTCATCCCATTATCGTGTATATACACGTAGAGATAGTTGAAAATGGAAAAAGAATTAAAATTTCATAACCTATTTTAAGAAATGGCTAGAATTTTTAATACGCATCTCGTATTCCTCTCTCCTTCTCTCTGTCTCTGTCTCTGTCTCTCTTTCTCTTTCGCTCTCTCCATATCTTCTCCGCTACACTCCCAGCCGCCTCCCCCCTACCTGTACAGCTAACCCATCACACCCAAAAAAAACCTCTCATTTCGTATACATCGGATAGAATACGACCAATCTCC
>JAAZQE010000177.1:0-44229 GCA_013620735.1 Clavariopsis aquatica
CCTACACCCGTAGTTACACCACAATAACAATTGAAATTACACAATTACCCTTATTTATGTAATCAGAAATTACTACTTAGCCCTATTTCGTCTTCTGCATACTAAAATCTACTTGGTGAATTCATTCCACGAGTCCAAGGGTTTTACCTACAGAATTGTATACTCCGTAGTCCCAATGAAAGAATTTTCAGTACCCTTCGGTATCCGCTCACCCATTTACCTAATTCTGCGATACGATGTTTTATTGGCCGTTCTATGAGAAGTATTTCTTGTTGTTCCGTAGTAAGTGAGGCCTCTCCGGAAATCTTCACACCACCAAGATCAATAGACCATATCTAATCGACTTCGTTCCTAAAGCCTCAACTCTCCAGTTTCTTCATCTCCTCCGCAAGTTCCTTGTAACTCCCAGTCTTAATCTCCTCCAAAATTCCCTTTTTCGCCTTAATTTCCCAACCTAGCTCAGTTCTAGCTTTCTTGCTACTCGCCCTATTTTTGGCAGCCATAAATCTCGCAAGGAAAATTCCCAGACTACTCTTCGCCTCCTCAAAACTCTTTTCCTTAACCTCTAAGTCTAGAATGCCGCCCACTGCTTCTGCAAGCTGTCGCTGGGTGACTTCTGTCTCCGAAGTGGCGTTGTACACTTCGCCTACTTTACCTTTCTCTGCGAGGAGAAGGTAGAGGCGCGCTGCATCATCGACGTGTACAGTTGAGGTTTTAACCTCCTCACTCCCAACCCAGAAACCTTCTCCCATACGCCTGAACATGTCCATGAATAGCTTAATCCCACTGCCACCACGTCCATAAACAAAAGGTGCCAATCGCACCACTGAAACCTTGACACCACTATCCTTTGCCTTCAGAGCATTCTCTTCCATATCAGACTTGAAGATATCATCGACCAACACAGGGGCACTCTCATCTGTCTCTCCGCCATCTGGATCAGGGACTGCCATTAGACTCCCACTCGTGGCAATGAAAGGTTTCCCACTACCTTTGAGCCCGGCGACTAAAGCATTGACGGCGGCGTTATTGATGGTTTGACGCTCTTCGAGGGTCATTGTAGTGTAGTTTCCAGCCAATGAGTCCGCGAGGTTGATCACAATGTCTGAGGCTGCTGCTTCGTGCGTCAGGACATCGTAAGTGCGCAGGTCTCCACGGACAGGTGTAGCCCCCAAGGCGGCGAGCTTTTTGTCGCTAGTTTCGCTACGAGAGAGGGCGCGGATAGTGTAACCAGCTACGATGGCGTATTCGATGATGACAGAGCCAATATAACCGCTCCCCCCACAGATAAAGATCGTCTTGGATGTAGACATTGCTGGAACCTGATATAAAATTTGATGGAAGTGCGAGGAGAACGAAATTCTGTGAATAGGGTAGCAGAGCACTGGGTTGTGTGTGAGAAACCGGCCATCAATGGGACGACATCTTATAAACCTTCAACGCTCCACCAGCCTCGGTTCCATCGGAATTAACCCTAAGGTCCGACCTCACATCTCATACCACGATCTCTTCCCTTCTTATACCTTTGAATCTCATACCATCAAGATCAATACATGCAGCCAATAGCTTTACTCGTGGATACGAAAACCGGCTAGCGTGCGGTCGACCGCGCTAGTGCATTATCCACAGATACATCTCACGCATGACTCTAGGGACGAAACCAGATATTTTAGAGAACAGAAGGCGAGGGACAAGCCTCAGTCTATTCATAGCTATGGAAATAGGCCGCGGACTTAAGGAATTCCCGCATCCATTCTCCGTGAAAGCTGTTTCGTCCTAATTGAACTGGTGTCCTGACATCATGATATGAAAATGTCATCTAAGGGCTCTAGAATCTCTAAGTGGCTTTAGTTGGGAGGGATTGTGGGGTGCGAGGTATATTCAAGCAGTGTACCAGAGCATCAGCCCTTCTTCATCTATCAACACCACATCCGCTACCCTCGTCATCGCTCCAGAATCTGCTATAGTTCCTTATGTCTTTGAAGGAACTTTATGAACAAAGTGACTCTATGAAGAATCTTTTAAGAGAATGGGGGTTATAAACACCAGAGGAAACAACGAGCCATTTCTGAAGTTCACCCATAATTTCATATACCGGTGCAAATTGAAAACGACAGTGAAAATGGTTCGTATTTCAATAAATACAAATAATTCATGCTTCCACTTCAAACCACCAAGATCGAAAGCGCCAAGGCATGAATGACCCAAGACGGCATCCCGCCTATATACGCTCCCATTTTCGCGAACCAACCCACTCTCAAATAAGTCTATCTGGTCGCAGTGGCCGTACAGGACATTGTTGTGATAGTTTTGGTGCCAGACTTGGTGATGACCTGAGTAGTCACATCGCTGGGGCATAGGGTGAGGGTGGTAGAGGCCCACACAGACGATGTCGTGTAGATGACATACTTACCACCGGGATTTCCAGAAGCACCAGGTCTTCTCGTGGTAGTCGTAGTAGAGCCCGTAGACTTACTAGTGTTAGCGGTAGGAATAGTTGTAGGCCTTGGACCAGACGAAGTAGTAATGGTACCCGTTGGCGGGGGATTATTTGCTGTTATAGTATGTGTGCCACTTTCAATAAGATTTAGTATTGAGTAGACAGGTAATGACGTTGAATAAGTGCTGCTTACCATGGGCCATACACCCAGACACCATTATCATAGTACCAGCAGTTGCCGGACTGTGAGGAGCTGCTTGACTTAGTAGTGGTCTGGAAAGTAGTCGGAGCGGTTGGATTCGTCGTGGGAACCGCTAAGGTTAATGAGTGTTAGCATTAGTCACATTGAGAAGTGGGGTCTCTGTCAGATATGACCTAGTAGAGAACTTCGAAAGTACATGCGAAGTCACCCCTACAGCATACCGCAACGATACTCTATTTTCCAACCTTTGTAATGAAAAAAGGTCATTGTTACTTACTTGTCAGTTTAGTTGATGAGCCGGTAGGCTGCTCTGATCTTGTCGAGGAAGAAGAGATAGTGGTCCTTGTGCTAGCTGTAGTCGAAGTGGGGAAATTCGGGCCAGTACTTGTGCCAGAACTTGAAGATGTTGGATTGGTACTAGGTGCGCTAGTCGACGAAGTTGTCCTTGTGCTAGCTCCTGAATTCGAAGATGTTGGCATAGAATTTGGACCAGTAGATTGTTCTGGCTTATTTGAGGATGTCAAGGTAGAAGAGCTCATAGGTCCGGAGACTGTAGAAATTTTTGTAGTTGTAGACATCTTAGTAGTAGTTTGGCCAGGAGCAGTTGAAACCTTAGTTGTAGTTTGTCCAGGGGCAGTTGTCATTTTTGTCGTCGTCTGGCCAGGAGCAGTTGAAACTTTAGTTGTGGTTTGGCCAGGAGCAGTTGAAACTTTGGTAGTAGTTTGTCCAGGGGCAGTTGTCACTTTTGTCGTCGTCTGGCCAGGAGCAGTTGAAACTTTAGTTGTGGTTTGGCCAGGAGCAGTGGTTACTCTTGTTGTTGTCTGGCCAGGAGCAGTGGTTACTTTTGTCGTCGTCTGGCCCGGAACCGTCTTCGTGCTGGTGGTACCCTTATCGCAATATGTGCAACTAGAGCTTTTGTGGGTGAGTTTAAAGATTTAGGGGTTATTCATAAAGGTGTGGTTACCTTGGCCTGACAGTGGAAAGAACAGTATAGGTCTGCTTGAATTTTCAGAGAGATTGACGGGGACGGGAGGGTGCATTCAAGGGACGTACACCAGTGGTGGTACGAGTCAAGGTTGCAACAGAGCTTGAGCCTCTCTGTTGGCGCTCCTCCACACCCGGAGTCGCAGGAGCCGCGAACGCAGGGCTCTATTGATGTCAGTCTAGATAGGGAGAAATGAAAGAGCGTTTCTACGATAGATGTGAAAAGAACAAAGCGAAAGTGGGATTCAGGGGCGGCATAGGCAAAGGTTAAGACATCAGTACTGAAAAAGTGAAGAGAAGTACCAACATACCAAGGAGGAAAGAGCCATCAAAGCAGTAATGAATCCCGAAGGAGAAATCATCTTCGCTTGGATCATACTAAGCGCGATAAAGTGTAAAAGTAAGATGCTCAAATGACAATCCAAACTGGGTGACTGTGATGTTTCGACAAACAAGGCACCTTATTATATCCTCAGCTTCCTAGAATTAAAAGTATGAATACAACTGTTGAAGGGAAAACCATTTCAACATGAGATACGATTATCCATGGTTGGAAGTATGGAGAACTAGTGTTGAGTTTATGCGGTATGAGCTAGTAACGCGCTCACATTGGACGTGATTGCGTCCACCCTTTCAATCCGAATGTGCAGTGGGGAACTTGGAATTTGAGGTGACCGCGAAATCTTTAGGGAAAACACAAGAAATATAACTGTATTTTTGAGCCTAGCATTGTTAAACCATGAGCGCGTGTGGTAACTGGCCCCAGTGTATGTATCAATATCCAATGCTGGTCTTTTGTAGTATTATGACAGGAAGACAAGTTTGAAATCTGGCATAGGGCAGAAAGAGAGATCAATAGCCGATCCAGACACAGAGAAAAAATGAAATGATGTTGAGAACTAATGTTGTATGAAATTTGCTAGCTTTTTCATTCTTGTTCCAGGGTTGATGCCACGAAGATGATGATTGGGTAGCCAGGGGGTTCTCTAAATATCGACACTGATATTACGTCCCAAAGGAGGCTTAGTAGTTAGGTTGGGCCAATAACGTGACATCCATGGCCCCTCTGCAACCTTGAGTACGCGAATGGAATCAAAGGTTACAATATTCCCAAGTTTTGGCGTGCTAAGACTTAGAATCGTAGGAGGCGCTCAATTGAGTGAGTGCCGTGGGCTCCTCGAATATCTGGAAGAAATCATGTAAAGTAACCATGGCAGGAAAGATTTATTAGGCGCTGATCAATATTGCACCATCTTTCCAACAGTCTTCAGTGTGAACATTGAAGTATTCCAGCGACAAAGTGTTGTGTGCCAAAGGTTGCTCTTACAGCTATCTTTCCGACACTACTATTATCATGTCTAACTCCAGTGATTCTCAAGTTGATTCTCGAAAGGTTACAATGGATGAAAGGTACGGTGAAATCGAGGAGTTCCACGAAAAGCGTTGCGGTGATGTGACATGTGATTTTGGCTGCTAGGATACCACTTACTTTACCCAGAATAGACTAGCGCAGGTTCTTAACTTATCCCCATCCAAATAGATGCCCTCAACGAGCATCCATAAAACTCAACACAATTTTCCCCACAGCGCGATGTCCCTCTCCTCGGCAATCCATCTTCATGAGCCAAACTCAGTGGCCTCCAAAGGTGCAGCAAAGACCTGCATTATCTATCACATCACAGGCAACCCAGGACTCATAGAATACTACCGCACCTTTCTGACCCATCTGTATGGCTTGCTCACATCTAAGAAATCCTCTTCAATCGAATTCCAGGTATTCGGGCGCAGTCTCTCTGGGTTTGAAATTGAGGGGCTTGGATCAAAGCATGATGGAGTGAGGGGATTGCCGCCTTACAGTCTTGAAGAGCAGATTGTGGAATCTGAGAGGAGTCTCTTCAAGGTTGTGGAGGATGCCAGATGGAAGGGCGCAAAAGATATAAAGATAGTATTGATGGGGCATTCTGTGGGCTCTTACATCTTACTCGAAATCATACGGAGAGTGAGGGAGAGGTCCTTTAATGGGGATGATAGAGCGAACATCGTCGGCGGTATTTGCCTGTTCCCGACGGTGACACATATTGCGAAGAGCGCAAGTGGGAGGAAAGCCACCGTATGTACAAAATATGTAACATCATGCCCTTACATTCCACGAACCTCAAATTGCAATTGATGATGCCAATTGCTGAATTGTGCAATTATTGTGCAGAAGTTCTAACATACCCATAGCCTCTGCTCGCCCTTCCCTCTTTTCCTGGTCTTGTCTCTCTCCTCGCGAAGGCCTTCACTTTTTTCCTCCCTACTGCCACACTTGCCTTCTTCATTCAAACATTCATGAACTTTCCGACCGATGCTGCTCACGTCACCGCATCATTCGTGAAAAGCAAATATGGAATCCAGCAAGCACTCCACATGGCACACGACGAGATGGTGACAATTACCGAAGATTCTTGGGATGAAGAGATCTGGGGTGCGGGACATGGGGAGAAGCGGCCGGTGCTAAGATTTCTATTTGCAGAAGAGGACCATTGGTATGTTATCTGTTCCCAGACTTCGGTGCCCTGGCCTGACCTGAGTAGGGTAGCGAACGAGACACGCGACGAGCTGATACGCATTCGGGCAAGCATCGGCAAAGACGATGAGACTTGGAAACCTAAGATGGAGATTGACGAAGAGCATGGCTGGCCTCATGGATTCTGTATCAAGCACAGTCTCCCAGTGGCAAAGAGGGTGAGCGAGTATATTGAGGATATAATTCCTAATGATTTTTAGGAATTGTAGTGTGCGGCATATTACCACATGTGGGAATGAGGCAAAGTAGATTGCGGCGAGTCCATAATCGTGTGCACCAGTTGCACTCAGATGCGACTCGTTGCTCTCCTTCTCCGGTTCTTCTGGTCCCATGGCTTCGTCGGGTTCGCCATTCTCTGAACCTTCCTTTATTTCAAGCCGATATAGATTCGAGATGTATCTAGTCCATGTCCGTACTATGCTTCGCATCAGCTAACACCATTATAATCTTGTTTCGCTTTGAGGAACAGCTGCCCAAGCACATCGTTATTACTCAGTCCCGACCCTGACCCTGGGTTTGGACTGTTGTGGTTATGCACACTCCATGCCGAGTCTTGCATCCTCTGCTGCCCAAAAAGCTCTCTGAGGCTGAGTTGGCGTCCCATGGGGACACCACCATTGTGTCCCTGTTCTTGCTCTACGACCTGGTCTACACCATTTCTGACCATTTGCTCATTCGATTTACGAGACTCGGCTGCTTGTGTCGCAAGCAGTTTAATCTTTTCCGCTGTCTCGACTCGTGTGTTTGCCGTCGATGAAGGGGGTGGTTCCGAGAAGATCCACAGTCCATACACCTGATCGCCTTGTAGAATCACATATTCATCAGTGATTTCCATCTCCGCCTCGCTAGTGAGCTCCATGGCGAAGTTATCGAGGCCACGCCGGTTTAGGATGACGACTGAGAAACGATCGGCGCCCGCTGATGATGGCCTAAGTTCACACACGAAGAGCGTGCCTTCAATCCCGATCTTCTCCCAAAGTTGCGTGTCGAGATTGAAGGTGTATAGAACAGCGTAGGGCGCAACATGCCGGATGGAGGTAGTATCGGGGTAGTGGCGCCGAAGTACGGAGAAGTTGAGCTCCTCGTTGGAGCGTGGTGGAGGAGGAGGAGGAATGTCGACAATGGGCGGCGCATCGGTCTCGTAGTCGGACGGCTGCGGCTGTGGCTGCTGCCCTCTTGCCCTAGGTTTTTGAGAAGGCATAGTGATGTGGTATGATATAGACCCGTACGACAGAAAGATTGTGGGGATTGATCGTCATTGTCACCTGGTCAAGTGTTAGAGCTTCGGTCTTTAGTGGCGGTGCATTGAAAATCACGTGTCAACGCCACAGCAACAGGGTCCCTGTCGAGGAATCGTCATCGCCGCAGGCTCCAGGTACCGAACGGCGTCATCGTCATACTCGCAGATGCACGCGTCGCCAACCCACAGCTCATATTTTATACCAAGTGGCCACATCTTTCCCGCTATGGGCTGATCGCTCCTCCTACTCAATCACCCTTCTCTCCCTCTCGAACATCGCAGGTTTGTTTAGACCGTTGCCCCACCACACCACACCCCGCTATGCCCCCGTCCGACACAGGCTCTACGGAGCCCGTCGATGCAACTATTCCCGGCGCCTTTCCCAGCGATAAAAGCCTTCCGGCATCTATCTATACACAGCAATCGCTTTCCCAGGCGCTCTTCGCGCGTCGATCTGAATACACCCGCCCTCGCAATGTACGTATCAAGATCGGGTCATGGAATGTCGCCTCGCAGCCAGGCACCGAGCAGGACATCGGAGGCTGGTTCGTAGGTGGGAAAGGCGTCGAAGAGTCGTTGGCTGGATTTGGTGTGGACCGACCCAAGTCAAAGAGCAAAGAGCCCCGCGAGAGTGTGATTGAACAGGAGGCGCGAGCCAGCAAAAATGCCTCGACGATTCCACTTAACGACGATGGGGCAATCCCGGGCCAAGAGGAGATCGACATTTATGCACTAGGTCTACAGGAGATTGTAGATATTACATCTGCCAGCGAAGCCTTGAGGCCGTACACCGATCCAGCAACTGCGAACCGGTGGAAGAGTGTCGTTCAAGATGCACTACCGGCGGGATATCAGCTGGTGGCTGAGCAACAGCTCATCGGATTACTTCTACTCATCTATGTTTCTCCATCAGTCTTCCCGCATGTAAAGGCTGTCAGTACTACCAGTGTGGGCACCGGCTTGATGGGTTATATGGGGAACAAAGGCGCAGTCACCGCAAGAATGGTAATTGGCGAGACCACTCGTCTTGTTTTCATCAACTCCCATCTCGCCGCCGGTGCTGACAAGGCCGCACTTGATCGAAGAAACTGGGATGCGGGGCAAGTCATGAGTCGAACACGGTTTGATCCCATTGTGGACTCGATGGGATTGAATCAGAGTCAGGGCGAGAAAATTGGAGACGAGGATTTTGCTTTTTGGTTTGGAGACTTGAATTACAGACTCGAGGGTATACCTGGGGATGATGTGCGACGGCTCCTCACCATCCACACTATTAATCTCGAGAAACAACATTCAAAGGAGCGCTCTTCCACATCAGCCGATTCTGGTTATGCATCAAAAATATCTTCAGATACACTTGGAAGAGAATCCGAACTCGACATCGTTCCCTTACCACCTAATCTAGATCCTGCATCACTGCAGACAACAATAACCTCATTACTACCACACGATGAGCTGCAGCAGCAACGGAAAGAGGGCAAAGCATTCCATGATGGCTGGGAGGAGGGGCCTATCTTCTTTTTACCAACATATAAGTACGATGTTGGAAAAGTTGGAGTCTTCGATTCAAGCGAGAAGCGTCGTTGTCCTAGTTG
Source organism: Clavariopsis aquatica (assembly GCA_013620735.1). NCBI lineage: Eukaryota > Fungi > Ascomycota > Dothideomycetes > Pleosporales > Clavariopsis > Clavariopsis aquatica. Next base: position 9,031 of record JAAZQE010000177.1, read on the forward strand.
GTGTGACCGAATATTATATCGAACCCGTGCGTCGAGGCTTCAGTATGAAAAAAAGTTTAAAGAACAAGAGGATGCAAGGAAAAAGGACGAAGAAATGAAGGCGAAAGGCCTTGATCATGCAGGCGATGACGAAGATGTTCTTTTCGACTACGACCCAGAAACAGATAGCAACAAAGATGATTTCGACGAGTATGAACCGGTAGAAACGCCACGTGTAGAGCAAGTAACAACAAAGGAGGGATTCTCGGACGAGATTCTACTCGAGTACTATACAGCCCACATGCGAGTGTTGTCATCCGATCACAAGCCATTGGATGCTGTCTTTGCTCTCAAATATGACGCCGTAATACCGGAGTTGAAAGCACACATCCACCAAGACGTTGCGAAGGAGCTCGATCGTCAAGAGAATGAAGGGAGGCCATCAATCACACTTGTTGTTGATCGCTTCGCTGAATCTGTGCCAACGGACGAAAGCATCAATCAAGAAAACATAAATAAGGAAAGCGACTTTGATGGGGTGGATTACGGCGACATTCAGTATGCAAAATCGAAACGACGCAGTCTCACCATTGCGAACACTGGCAGAGTGCCCGCAATATTTGGCTTCGTCGATCGTCCCGAAGTCGAAGGAAAACCCACCGGACCATTTCCACCCTGGCTAACAGTCACATTCGACAGAGAGCCAGACAATCCTGAAAAAGGTCCCTTTGACAGCGTTCATCCACAATATACTCTTCAGCCGGCAGATGTATGCAATGTTGAGCTTAGGTTAAAGGTCGACATTATGGAAACTGTTAAAAGCTTGAATGAACAGACTTCATCACTTGACGAGATCCTAGTTCTACGAGTAGAAAATGGCCGCGATCACTTCCTGCCCATCCGAGGACGCTGGCTTCAGTCGTCGTTAGCCCGTTCGATTGATAAGTTGATCAGAATTCCCGAAGGAGGAATCCGCAAACTCCAGCACCAAAAGCCTGCTGACGAAGGGGTAAAGTGGTCGGTGCCCCGCGAATTATTCCGGCTGACCGAAGCCATAGAAGAAATGACCGAACGTACTCTGGCTGACTGGGATATGACCGGCCATGAGAGCGATAAGGCGCCGTGGCAACACAATGCTGGGTGGCCATTTGTCAAGGACCCGAGGCACTTCACAAACATCATTCATGAAGAGGCTCTGGCAGGTGTGTATGAAGCCCTCGATTGCGACCAGCCTTTTGATAAGGCGTTTACCCCAGAGGTAGCGCCGATGCAGAAGTTAGAGATATTAGCCGAAGTGCTTCTTCAATTCCTACGTAGCCTTGAAGATGGGGTTGTAACGGAAGCCATGTGGAAACGTCTGGAAAGCGGTGTCATTTCTAGAGAGAAGCTAAAGCAGCAACTTGAGTTTGAAGAACATGTCGCAGTTTTAGAGGACCTGTCTTCGACTCCCAGCCACAACGCATCTTTTGTCCTCCTCACAACCATGCTCCAGAGTATAGCAAGAGACATTGCAAATGTTTCTAAACCGGATCCAAAAACACCGCGTGCTAGTGTAGACTTGCCCGCCTCACCACAAGTGCCAGTGCGGAGGAGGACACTAAGTAAGGTCCCTGAAGTGGCAATACGACAGCTCATAGATCGCAACTATGCGAGCGTGTTTGCAGAGGCTATCTTCAGATCCGAAGGAATGGAAAAAATGAAGGAGAAGGATAAAGCGACCAGAAAAGAGCGGATGATCAAGGTCATGGAATTATTCTTGGTTGAAAATGATGACGGGAAGTGAATTGGATACCGATGGCAGAGCAATGATAATACAAGACTGTAGCCTCAACGATACCCCCACATATGCGTATGAATAGCCATATGAGCATTGCTTGCTGTATGTTTTCAAGCCTGAAAGGTGATATGGTGTATTGAGTATAAAAGCATTGCTGCCATATGTAGAATAACTTTCCAAAAAAGAGCAAATTAGAGCTTGTACATCCTATGTCTTTTCTAGGACATATGAAGTGCTCCTTTAACGTGGAACATGGGATGGGATCCTTGACCAACACAAATATATGCGCACGTGCTTAGACAGGGGTCTCGTACTGTAAGTCCCTTGACCCCACCATGGCGGGGCAGCTCAGGTACGAAAAACTTTTGACTGTTGAGCAAACCCCAAGTCATCAACAACATCAATTGCGTTTCCCACACCCGCTTCAATGACCGACAAACTCCGCATCCTCCTCATCGGCAACGGTGGTCGCGAACATGCACTTGCATGGAAGCTCCTCCAATCGCCCCTCGTCTCACACATCTTCGTCGTCCCTGGCAATGGGGGCACCGCGGCGCTGCCCAATGTTACAAACATGTCTACTATCTCACCCTCGGACTTCCCAGCCCTTGTAGATTTCGCGAAAACCAGCGCGGTCAACTTCCTTATTCCTGGACCGGAACAACCCCTTGTTGATGGAGTGGTGGATTATTTCGCTGAGCACACGAGCGGGATACAGAGTTTTGGACCTTCAAAGGCAGCGGCGAGGATGGAGGGTAGCAAGACTTTTAGCAAAGATTTTATGAAGAGCCATAGCATTCCGACTGCTGCGTACGAGAATTTTAGCAAGTACGAGGATGCGCGGGCCTACTTAGACACGATTTCACACAATGTGGTTATCAAGGCATCGGGCCTTGCGGCAGGAAAGGGTGTTATAATACCCCAAAGTAAAGAGGAGGCACATGCAGCACTTAAAGAAATTATGTTAGACAAAGAATTTGGCGACGCGGGGGATGAGGTGGTGATTGAGGAGTTCCTCGAGGGTGATGAACTAAGCATACTTACGTTTAGTGATGGAAAGACGATTAAGAGTCTTCCGCCAGCGCAAGACCATAAGAGAATTGGAGACGGGGATACAGGACCAAATACAGGAGGAATGGGAACATATGCGCCAACGAAGATTGCACCTGCTGATGTAATCGATAAGATACACAAAGAGATTCTGCAACCCACCGTCGATGGGATGAAGAAGGACGGATATGAGTTCAAGGGCGTGCTATTTACAGGGCTTATGATGACGAAGATGGGGCCTAAGGTGCTAGAATATAATGTGAGATTCGGAGACCCAGAAACGCAGAGTTTGCTTGCTCTTATGACGAGTGATCTTGCTGAGGTCATGGTTGCGTGCGCGGAGGGGAAACTGGATGGGCTGGATGTCAAGGTATCAGAGAGTAGTGCAGCGACAGTGGTGGTTGCTGCTGGGGGATATCCAGGATCATATCCGAAAGGAACGGTCATGAAGTTGGACGCGGTGCCGGAAGGTAGGTTTTCTCTTTTCTTTGCCCATGTTATTGTTCTCATTGGCGCTAACCGGAAATGATGTAGATGTTGTCCTCTTCCATGCTGGTACCTCACTGACGGATCACATTCTGAAGACCTCGGGTGGTCGTGTTATTGCGTCCACGGCTACAGCGCCAACATTAGAAGAGGCTGTTCAGAAAGCGTACAAAGGTGTTGATTGCATACACTTCGAGGGCATGCAGTTCCGGAAAGATATAGCTGGGCGGGCTTTGAAGAAGTGATTCACAATTGCTGAAATCAAGCATTGCACGGCGCTCTAGGTAAGGAAAACGGGACCTTTAGGAAAGGAATGGAATAGAGAAAACCATATCACCCAATTCATCTCATATTAAGATATATCATATCTTACTTGTCCCTCTCCCCTCCCTAGCAAGTCCCCACTCTTTTTCCCATTCTTCATCCCACTGCAACCTCGCCTCGCGATGCTGTGGGAGCACAGGTGAGTTTACTTTATGATGCTCGACTGTGCAGTATGTTGTTTTCCCATCCAGCGACTTCATCGTTCCCCTGATCATGGCCATCTGCTTTCCCACACTCACGACTTTAGAATCAAGGCGTACTGAGGTACCGATCGGAACGGCTTTGAGATAGGAGATGTTGAGGCTCCGCGTTACGCCCCCCATGAACTCCCAGTATCCTGGCTTAGCCACGGGGCAGAGGGCAGTGGTTGTTGCCATGTCGAATATTACACCTGCTGCACCACCGTGCATTACGTCGTTCAAGTTTGAAAAATTGGATCCAACTTTTAATTCAAAGCTCACGGATCCGTCCATCCCTGCATCGACGATCTTCAGGTTATCCATGACGGCGCGATCGAAGTCCTACGGATCTGTTAGCATCCGTGATCCAAATACGGCCATGTTAACTAGTCGATAGCTCGGTGGGGATCATCCACCGTCTTTTAGATGAAAACAAAACAACTTGTCAGAGGCACTGGGCACGTACGATGTGGCCATTTGGCCGCCGAGCCGCCAGGAGCTTGTAGCGATCGAACATGGCGCGGACGGCTGCTATAGCCTTTGCTTGGTCTCGTTCTCGCTTTGCGGCATCCTCGGCGATGTCCATGACGAATACGCGTATTCCGTATTATGCGATTAGGTCAATTGAAGGGGATATCCAAGCGCGACAGCAAGAACCGCCGCAAGTGTTCAGGTCCAGCATGTTTGTCGTGCCTGGTGTGGTGAGGTGTAGCGGAGAGGTGGGTTTGCCTCGGCTCACAATTCACCACCCAGATGGAAGATGCCTTGTTCGCAGCGGAGAGGGGGAGGCTATTTGAGGGGCGCCCTTTTGTTTTGAAACAAGTGAAGGCCCGAAACAAATGCATGCAGGAACAAGTCACATCAGACCTCGCTCACGCAGAGTGCCTTAGGCAGCGTTTCAAGCGCCTGGTCGCACGATCAGGAGGCCCCGGGATGACGTTTTCGAGCGGCCGCGCATGTTTCACGCCATCGAATTGCATTCTCGCCGAATGTCTGAGCTGAGCACATTCTACCTTCTTACCATCCACTAGTTGCGTTTCTATTCTCATTTATACGTATCCTATGGCCCCGGAGGCCGACTGTCCTTCCAATCTCTGCTTGCGTCTACGTATTTAACCATAGCATCGCGTGGCTTTGTGACAAGCGGCTACGTTTTCATATTGTCCTCGCCAGCATTTTTGAGAAATCAGCACCAGCATTCTCACACAGGAACATCAGAATTGAAATTATGTCTGCGCCCTTGCCAGTCTCCGCTGCGTTGCGGAAGAAAGTGCTCAGGGTCCTATTCCTCTCGCTACTCCTCGATCTCGTACGTCATGCCGTCCACTTCTCTCTCTCTCTTTCTCTCCCTGTACTGTACATTGACCTGTTTCCAGATCTCCTTTACATTCATCCTCCCACTATTCCCCAAGCTCCTCGAATTCTACCGCGACCATGAATCCTCGCGCGCCGGGTCCTCGAACACGATCCTCTCCCGCATCCTCGCCGGACTGAACACATACAAGAACAGCTTCGCGAAACCCATCAACGACCGCTACGACATTGTGCTCCTCGGTGGTGCCCTCGGGTCGCTCTTCTCTTTTCTCCAGGCCATCGCGAGTCCCATCATCGGAACCCTGTCGGATAAATATGGGCGCAGGACAGCGCTATTGTGGAGTATGGCCGGCAATGTGCTCAGCGTTGCGCTATGGGTCGCTGCAACAGACTTCAGAACGTTCCTTGCGTCGCGCGTGGTTGGCGGCTTGAGCGAAGGGAACGTGCAACTAGCTATGGCTATTGCGACGGATATTAGCGACGATACACAACGCGGAGCTACTATGGCGCTCGTGGGGGTGTGCTTCAGCATTGCATTCACATTTGGTCCAGCCCTCGGCGCATATCTCTCCACCATCACAAGTTTCGCCGCAAACCCATTCGCATCCGCTGCTGCCTTCAGTTTGTTGCTAGTCGTGACGGAGAGCGTGTACTTGTACTTTTGTCTTCCCGAGACGCTGCCTATCATCACTTCGAAGACGAAGACAAATGGAACTGCACATGCCAATGGCAACAAAGTTGCAACAGAGGGAGAGAAGGAGAAACCGAGAGTGAGGACGAACAGCCATACAATTCTCAACGCGACACACTTCTTTTTCATTCTATTCTTTTCCGGCATGGAATTCTCTCTACCTTTCATGACATACGATCTCTTCGCCTACGGCTCTGCACAAACAGGGAAACTTCTCGGGTTCATTGGGCTTGTTGCCTCATTACTCCAAGGTTCTGTTGTACGCCGCAGCCATCCACTTACCGTTGTCAAGATGGGAGTTGTGGCCTGCACAATTGCTTTCTTCATGCTAGGACGAGTGACGAGCCAAAGGGGTTTGTATGGAGCTGCCGCTTTATTAGCGGTCACCTCGGCCACAGTTGTCACGGGGTTAAATAGTCTAAGCTCTTTTGAAGCAGCTAGTGGAGAGAGGGGAGAGAAATTGGGGAACCATAGAAGTTTTGGTAAGTTTTGCCTGATTCCGAACTCCTGACCTCTGTTTACTGGATACTTGCTAAATATTTCCAATAGGCCAGATCGGACGCTCTCTTGGTCCTCTCATTTTTTGCTCCCTTTACTGGTGGGCTGGCCGCGAGACGGCATATGCAGCTGGTGCTGCGGGTATGATTGCGGTGTGTGGACTTGTGTTTGGGGGGTTGAAGGTTCCGCCGGGGACACAGACGTTGAGGAAGGGCAAGAGTAAGGCGACTTAAAATTAGAGTCCCGAGTTTGTGGAAAAGGAGACATACTTGTGGTTGTAGATGGTTAGTCATAATCTGGATGTTTTGATTAAGACAGTGTAGGAACAGTTAAGACTTTCTAAAAATCATACCATAATTACATTTTGCTGCTTCCAGAGAATGATAACCAGACGCCGGAGAACTGTTAGTCACAGAGCACGTTAGAATACATTTCGTGGACTTGGTGAGATTGGTCGATGGTGTATGTAGAGTGGTGGTAAACGTGGTCAAGTTACTCGATAGTGTGTATGTTGTGACTTAAATTCATTTACTACTGGTACGCGAGGATATGAAGTAGTATGTAAATTTGAGTTTCATTGACAGGAAAGGAAAACAGATGTTTATCATCATGGTCAACCGTATGTCTCTTGAATTGTGCGAGTTATCCCGCGTTGTATCAGATGCAGAACGCCGTCCGTGAAGAGTAATGGTACAGCATAAGAAAAATCCCCTTCCCCTGCCTATTTCACTCACTTCTTCAGCCCTAATCCATCTTCTCTTTTCATAAAGTTCATCCTAAATCCAGCCATCTATCATCACACCTCTCCCTCTCCTAGCCCTATCCCCCCATCACCAACACTCTCTACTTCTTCTTATTGAATTTCTTGCTCTCGGCAGCAGTCCTTTTCTTCTTCGGATTCCCCTTCCCTCTACTCCGTGCAATCTGCTGATGCTCCAGCCAATCCTCTTCTCGATCGTCTAGAATTTCCCTCTCTGGGTACAAAGCTCGGAGTTGTGGTATTGTGCCAATTCGTGGTGGGTAATAGGATGCTATTGCTGCTCCTTTAAGCCGCGAGTGTAGAATCGAGGTCCCGAGGCGGAGGGCGGAGGGGTTGTAGGTTGTGGAGAATATGCGGGATTGCACCTAGAAGGAGTGGTTAGTATGAAGGGTATAGAAAGGGAAGAGAGACGAACTTTCATTAGCGCGAGGATGCGCGATCGCGGGACCGTCATTGTAAGGTGGGATGCAGTCGCATAGTGATGCAATGTGCTGGTATCGTGAATTGAGGTTTTGGATATTCTTGGCGCGCTAGTTTATATACAGGATAGCGTAAGAGTTGTGCTCCATGCTTTTGATGGAGCTCAACATCTACTTGTTCACAGGCCACCCACCCATTTTTTTCGCACGCCTGCTGTATCATCTCAATGCTACAAAATGTCAAACAAATGACTTCCAATCGGAAATAAGCCAGCCTTGATGTTAGACTACCCCGATATTCTCTAGTCAAATCAGCTCTTCAAATTCCACGGAATACAAGACCTCCGCCATGTCCGAGAAACGCGGCAGACCATTCAACCACTTCGGCAACGAACGCGGCCAGCCTTCCTACAAGAAGTTTAAGCCAAACGATTCAAGTTCCCACCATGCGGTTCATCGTCCTGGAACCTCACACAACATTGTGGACTCACCGAAGCCCCCCCAGAACGGCCATCGTGATGGGCACCGCAACGGCTCTGACCCTCCTGTAACTAGGATGCCCTTTGACCCCAAAAAGAATGCGGGTGACCGGGCACATGAATATTTAAATGCGTTGTCGAGGCTGCCCGACCCTAAATCCTGTGAGCCATGCATCCTCACTGGGGAGGAGGTGCAGTCAGGCTTGATTTCTATGTTGGACAAACTTATGGATGAGGAAACAGAACCCAACGGCGACGAGGAAATTAGGCACCATGCCCTTTCCCTTCGGCGCCTCCTCTCCACCCGTGCTGCCAAAAAGCTTCCCTCTAAACCCCGCCGCGACCTCGACACAAAACGCCCAGCAACCCAATGGGATTTACCCATCCCTCCTTATATCCTCCGCCGAATCAAGGAGGCCAAAGGTCTACCGCCCCTCCCTGAAATCGCAGAACCATATCTTGCCGAGGCCGTCTTCACGCACACCACCTACACAAACGAGATGGAGAAGCGTGAGAGGGATAACGTCCCTGTCGTAGAAAACTACGAGCGCCTTGAGTTCCTTGGTGATGCCTACATCGAGCTCATCTGCTCACGCATTATCTACTCTCGATTGCCGCAACTCAAGCCCGGACAGCAATCACAACTTCGCGAAGAACTTGTGTGCAACGAGACGCTCGGGCGGTTCTCAGAAGCGTACGGTTTTGGGGATAGACTTAGGCACGGCTGCCACATTGAAAAGAATAAAGCCTGGGAGAAGATTGTCGCAGACATGTTCGAGGCATATATCGCCGCTCTTGTGTTGGCCGATCCGGAGTCGGGATATCAGATTGCAGAAGATTGGCTGACAGAGCTATGGACCCCACAACTACTAGGGTTTAAAGAACGTATCATTGAGAATCCAAAGGCTCGGGAAGAGTTGCAGAAACTAATCGTAGGCAAAGGTATCAAGCTCGAGTATCGTGAGGAAAAGCCTATGGTCCAAATAAAAGGCATCCAACGCTACTTTATCGGGGTTTACTTAACGGGTTGGGGTTTCAAGGGCACATGGCTAGGCAGTGCGGAAGGTCAGAACAAGGCGCAGGCTAGTAATGATGCAGCCAATGATGCGCTTAGGCGCAGCGAAGAGGTCGGTGTTATTCCCATTGCCCATAAGAAGAAGTTAGAAATGTATCCGCCAAAACCCAAGGAAGTACCTGGACGAATTGATCCTCCCGTGAAGAATGGAACAATCATTCAACCGGACAAGGATCCGCATGAGACTATCAAGCTACCAGATAATTTGGACAGCAAGATGGAAGAGAATAGCGAGGAATTTGACAGGAAGAAAAAGAAAAATAGAGAGGATGAGGGAATGGTAGTTGAGAGCAAGGATATACAGCGGAAAGATAATGAGGTGGAGGATTCCTTGCCAAGGAAGAAGAAGAAAGAGAAAAAGAAACATCAGAAGGTTCTTGTGGATGGGACAACTTGGCCTGATGACTGACTGTCCATGGGATATTGCTATTAACACGGCAATCATGTCTACCTAAGGAGACGCGGAATACCCGTTATCACTACTACGAGAAAATAGTCCAAGTGGAGCGTGGTCATATCCGTTTGAGCTCAAAAATCACCAGACATTGTGTACAAGTAGTGTCGTTGCTAGACTGATCTTTGCTCTATAAGTCCAAATTTGGAGATGTAAGTGAGATTTTCTCATATTCTTTCTAGGCCTTCGTCTTGTTCTTTTAGTTTTCTGTCTGTGACTCGTAATCACCGTCTATACATAGTAGCCTCTGCAATTTTAAGCAGAAGTTGAGGTTGAGAAGACCCGTTGTGAGTGGTAAACTATAAACCACTTCACAATTGAGAATCTTAAATTTTTTATAAGGAATAGTCATATGCATAAGTATGCCAATTCTTTCATTCAAGTATGCACCCAGGTAGATCTTCGTTGTATTCAGTCTAAACCCAAAGTCACTTCCTTGCATCCAACCCCGCTCGAGCCCGCTGACTCGACCTCGGCGCATGTCGATCTCCAATGTCTCTAACCTCGCCTCTATACGAACATTTTGCACTCTGTACATTTAGTATACATTCATTCCTACTTGCGCATACTGCCGACTTCTTCACTTCATACAAAAGTCCATAAATACACTCAATTACAAGAATGGCGGCCCCAGCTGCCGCAGCACTTGCAGGCGTTTCTGCTCTAGCCGCTTATGTAAATGCGAAATACCACATTGCGCAGGACTTGAGGATTAAGAGGCGGAGAAGTAATGCCGTGAAGTGGTATGCTGAGCTTGGTATGTTTTACTCCCCTTATTTGCCATATACGGGCCTATCTCACTGGATGACTTCCTCCCAAAGTAAATGCAATTAAATGATTGGGCAATTTCGAATATTTCATCTAACTAGCATAGTCGCCCAAAAACGCCTGTCACTTTGGTATACCTTCTCTGTTCAGGCGCCAAACTATCCTAATGAACTTTGCATCTGGTCCCGCGAAAAGCAATTTACATGGCGGGAAACGCATGACCATGCGGTGCAATGGGCGACTTTCTTCCTCGCCCAAGGAGTGAAGCCAGGGGATTTAGTCGCTACCTATCTCCAAAATTCTGCAGATTTCATCCTTGTCTGGCTGGGCTTGTGGTGTATTGGCTGTGCCCCGGCGATGCTCAACTACAACCTCCGTCAAGAAAGCTTAATTCATTGTTTAAGGGTCAGTGGTGCGAAGTTGGTGCTTGTCGATAATGATGAAGAAACGAGGGCAAGGTTCGAGGACGCGATGAAAGATGGGAAACCCGCAGAGTTGGGTGTAAAGGCCGTACACGTGACACCAGACTTCCTCTCAAAACTTTATGATGGCCCCATTCCTGCAGTCCCAGGAGATGAATACAGAGAAAACGTCATAGGCGCAGATCCTAGCTGCCTTCTCTTTACCTCTGGAACGACAGGTTTACCAAAAGCAGGAATGTACACGGTGGCTCGGTACCACGAACGTGGGCACCCCTCCTCTCTCCCGTTCGACCAAAAACCGGGACCGACTGGGGATAGATGGTACTGCTGTATGCCTCTCTTCCACGGTACTGGAGGCCTAGCATGTATGGGTGCACTATCAGGAGGTTTGAGTGTAGCTGTTGGTCGTAAGTTTAGTGTCAGCACCTTCTGGAATGACATCCATGATAGCGACTCCACTGTCTTCGTGTACGTCGGTGAGGCGGCGCGGTACTTGCTCATGGCCCCCCCGCACCCTCTAGATAGAGATCATCCTCGACTGAGAGCCATGTTCGGAAACGGGATGAGGCCAGATGTTTGGAATAAATTCAAGGAGCGGTTCAATGTCCCCGAGGTCATCGAGTTTTTCAATTCAACGGAAGGCGTGCTAGCTCTAATCATCCACTCCAAGGGCCCGTTTACCGCGAACTGCGTCGGCCAACACGGTGCTATCCTTCGACGAGACTTGCATAACGTTCTTGTTCCTGTAGCCATTGACCCAGAGACCGGCGCTATAATCAGGGAAGATGACGGTTTTGTAAAAAGACAAACATACGATCAAGGCGGCGAAATCCTTGTCCAGATCCCAGCCGAAAACGCATTTGCAGGTTACTACAACAACCCCTCCGCTACAGCAAAGAAATTCGAACGCAATGTCTTTAAGAAGGGGGATTTGTTTTATCGTTCGGGTGATGCGTTGCGTCGAGATGAAGATGGGCGGTGGTTTTTCCTCGATCGACTTGGGGATACATATCGCTGGAAGAGCGAAAACGTGTCGACGGCCGAGGTCGCTGAGATCCTTGGATCATACCCCAACATAGCTGAAGCCAATGTTTACGGTGTCCTAGTACCCAAGCATGATGGTCGCGCCGGTTGTGTAGCGCTCCGCTTCTCCCCCGAGACTAGTGCTGAGACATTTGACTGGAAGGCGTTTCTAGCATATGGACGGGCAAAGCTACCGAGATATGCAGTGCCGGTCTTTGTCCGAGTAGTGAAGGATAGTTCAAAGACGGATAACAATAAACAAAACAAGACACCGTTGAGAGAGGAAGGTATTGAACTGGAGAGGTATGGAGAGAAGGTGGCAGGTGGAGAGGGAGACAGGGTATTTTGGGTAAAACCAGGTGCGGAGGGGTATGAAGAATTTGCAAGGTTGGAGTTGGATAACTTGAGGGGTGGGAGGGTTATGTTGTAATGGGTGCGTGCATGAGGATACGTTAGAGTTGAAGAAAAATCCTCTAAATATAAACTATACCTCTCGTCACAAGCCATTTGAAAGTTTCAGTGATATCTTTTTACCGGTACTACTCGCTAATCTAGAAACAAGAAATAATTTTTGAGTTTCAAAATCAACCAGCAGGTGAATCCAGATGACCTGCTCACACCCCAGGTGTTGATTTATGACCTCCTATTTGTGTTTACACAAGTGAGCGTGAATATCCCACGACAAATATGAGAGCAGCCTCATCTACTGTGAATGCTGCAACGGCAGGCACAGCGACATTAACTAAGCGTGGCATCCAGTTAACTCAGCCTTGTATACATTTCGGAGACCCTACTTACTCTTCAATTGTTAATTCACGATTCCCAGTTTGTGTATACACAAACTAGCATCACTATCTAACGGCGGGGAAAATGACTACAAAGTCTTTCACGAACTCTATGGCCTTCGACACCCTTCCTTCCGGAGGTCTCCCCTGGTCGTCAACTTTTACCACTGAACCAAACTTCGACGTCATCCCCATCCCCACCACTACTCCAGAGGCTACCACCCCTTCTTTCTCCATCGAATTCCAGTCCACGTCTGAATATTGCATCTCCCGCAATCCGCACCAAACTGCGGATCCGGCTTCCTAGCCTCTAGTTTGTGGCCCTAACAATTGAATTCACTTGTTATCGGTGTTGGCCACTCATTCAACATCATTCCGGTCTACTTTGACCAAAAGGAATGTTTAATACTCACAGCCCCACGCCACCCATTCTGGAGGTGGTGATTTCTAGTCTACAGTCTACACTAGATCTAAGTCGACCCCCAGTCGTACCAAATGTAACTTTTAGCTCCTCCTACAGACAGACTCCAGCCATAAATACCTTTTGGGGTATTTGAAGACCCGAGTTTTGGGTGGTCTTAAATATGCTCTTCTTGGTGACAGTACCATGGAATTGTCAAATTTGAAGGCTCACTGAAGACGGTGCTGGTCAAAAGATTGTCTTCCTGGAGTATTATATGGGGAGGTGAATGGTTTCATGGCTTTCTTATCCGCAGTTTCCTAACATATCATACTGAAACTGATGGGGAGTCTTCCAGTGGATTCATACTAGTCAAATCTCTCAATACACCTTTTTTTTAGTGAAAATGGTTCTTTACCGGTATTTCGAAAGTTTGTGTGAACAATTGGCTAGAAAATCCATGCGGCAAGAATCACTACAGTGTTTTTGTGTTACCCATAACCTTTCGACGGATTAACACACTTATCCCTATTTCCCGTTTTTCCATTCGATCATAAAGAAGTGTTCGCAGGGAAATTAGAAGTCGAGAATGCACTCAGACCCTCTCTTACTTATAACCCTCCTACATTCATAATAATAATTCTTACTTCTTCACAATACTCCTGTTGTTTACAAATTACCTCACTGATTAGTAATAGCCTCACATTCTAATAATATCTCACGGTTTGGCTGTTTTTTGGGCGAATGTTATGTTCATTCCTACATCCTTTTACTCGTTTCGATGCGGATGAGTAAGATAGAGTCCAAATGAGATCCAGGAAGGAACGAAAGCTTCTAGCGTGGTTTTAGGCGTCCCAATTTCCCCCTGCATGCTAAGGATTATTAAGTTTGTTAAGTTAGTAAACACGGAGTGTGCAAAGTTTTATGAATGATAGAATACCTGGACCATGGTGGGATTTTCGGCCACCTAATACAATTGAATGATTGGAAAGTTGAATATACACACCATTGGTGAAGATGAACAGGAACCCTCGATTAACACAAGGCGGAAACGTTCGGAGTGGCGGAGTTGGTGTGATTCCTATATCTACCAAACAAAATGTGCTAGTAAGATTCATGATCAGCACAAGGATGCGTCACCATCAGCCTAAAGGCAGCCAGGTTCCTGGTACCTCATCCCGAAATTAACTTAAACACAGTCAGCCTTCTGTGTATTAAATATTGCGATGTGTAGCACCCGAGTTTGTTCAGCGCAAAGATGCTTTTCGCCCTTCTCGCTATCGTCAGTCCGGTGTTTTTCACTGCAGTTGTTGAAGCGATCCCTCATATCCTAGATCTTGGTGCTGTTACACTGCTGACGGACAATGATCTTCATGGTTTGTTGATCCAAAATATAGAGCGCTGAATCTGGATTATGAATTAACATTTTCTAGGGAACCTTACCAAGCGCACGGGTGGTGCCATTATCATCCAACCGTCCACATACGCAACTGTAGCTCAGCGATGTGCGTTGCTAAACGAAACACTCTGGTCGCCTACCACGTCGGACTTTTCCGCCGGTCTCAACAGCTCATTGTCCTACCAAGCTTTTTCAGGTGGAAACAACGGATCAGTGGTTTACTGGGTTGCCTCCCCAAATAACAGCTCCTCCTGTTCCGCCATTACCAAAAAGGGGGTATTGACCCAGCGAGACTGTAAGAGTGTAATGCCAGGACTTTGCACCCAATCAGCCCCGATATCCTCTTCGGACGGTGCAGATACGTCATCCAAATATCAGATTACTGTAAGCTTAGATACACAAAACATTACTGGCTTTCGCGACTTCCACACCTTCCGTTTCCAGGGCATCAGATTTGCATCTCAGCCTGAACGTTTCACATTCTCGACACTATATGAAGGGAGTGGCTCTGTGGAGGCGACCAAATACGGGCCTGGATGCCCTCAAGGCCCTGATGCACGTTGGCCTGTCCTGAGTGAGGACTGTCTTTTCCTCAATGTATGGACACCGTATCTACCGTCTGCTCCTTCAGCATCCCTACGCAAAGATAGGCTGAGGGCGGTAATGTTTTGGATCTATGGTGGTGGAAACACTGCCGGGACAGGCTCTGATCCTGAGAAAGAGGGTGTTAGTCTGGCATCACGAGGCGATGTTGTTGTAGTAACGTTCAATTATCGAGTTGGGAATTTGGGGTTCTTGCCCTTCAATGATGGGGTTCATAACGGTAATTACGCTATCTCTGATATGCTGACAGCCTTGAAATGGGTCAACAAACATATCTCCATGTTTGGTGGTGATCCTACCCGCGTCACGATCTGGGGTGAATCAGCAGGTGCAGCGGGGGTCAGGGCGCTGTTAGCTGCACCGGCCGCTAATGGTTTGATCGCGGGTGCCATCATGCAGAGTGGTGCTGGTGATTTTGGCAATCAGGCTGGATATGCAAGATATATTGAGCCCAAGGACATATATCAAATAACTACAAAATTGGTACTTAAAGAGAGTGGATGCGAAGGTGTGGCCGATGAACTAGCTTGTCTGAAAGAATACGATCCTTTGAAATGGACGGAATCAGGACGAGCAGTAGCCAGGTAAGTGTGGGAACTACACATGAGCCTTTAGAGGATTTTACTTACTATTTTCTCTCTAGCTTTGCTACACGAGACGGCACAATTCTTCCATACAGGGGACTCCCGCTTTCTGGCCCCCTTGCCAACCCACACAACATCCCCATCCTCATCGGCACCAACCGTGACGAAGCTTCATATATCTTCCCTCTGGGCAGCTTGAATTTCAGCACAAACTTAGCAGGTCTTTCTGCAGCTATAGGCGTCAACCTTCTTCCTTTGGTCAACTCTTCCTTCGCACCTGACCAGTCATCATGGCCAACACTCACGGATGCTGAAAAGGCAGTTGCGGTGTTCAACGCGACCGGAAACGTCCTTACTGCCGGCGTATTTACATGTTTCACTAGAGCGCTCACATATTCAGCTTTGAAAAACAACGTTTTCAGTTCTGTGTATCAGTTCCAATTCAATCGTACATACCAGACTGCTACATTCGCGGACAGTTCCCGAGCAATTTGCGGACGGGATGTAGATGATCCAGAGCACACCGAGTACTACAAGTGCCACGCTGGCGAGGTTCCTTTTACTTTCGGAAACATCGAATATCAAGGGTGGAGAGATCGAGATGGCTTGGACACACCATTTGCGAGGTTGATTGTTGATTACTGGTCGGGATTTGCGAGGACGAAAAAAATGGGTGTTGAGAACGGATATTTTGAGGCGAGAGGTTGGATGGAGAGTGAGGCAAAGATGAAGGAAGCTGGTAGTTGGGGACAGGCCGATGAAGGAGAGATGCGGTTGCAGTGGGGCGGGCTTGGAATGGTGTCTTTGGGGGCTGAACAGATTGGATGCAAGGAAATGGGGATCCCGAACGATTATTATGAGAGTGTGGATTTTGAGACGCCTGCAGATGCTTGAGGAAATATTGAATTATTCGGTTCTAGACTAAACATATTCATATATTTACTTTAGAAAGTCACAGATTTTGGTACCCAACCTTGAAATACATTTATTATGAGCATGTCAATACAAAGAGAACCAGGCGGGATATCTCCCACTCGAATGATGAAAAAATTGACAATTATTTGTCAAACGTGATTTGAATCGTGACAATTGAGAAATAGATATGAACGTTACATCTGTACTGCTTCACTTCTCATAGAAGTTTCATTCGCTTGATTTCCTCCGCTGCTTTCTTGAGCATTCAGCCCTTTTAAACCCTACCACCCCGACATATCTCATCAATGAATATTCTAAAAGATTTGAGATGTTTAAATAATATTTAAAGTGTTCACACTGGACTAGTTGCTCTAATAGGTTAGTTAGAACAGGAAATTGCGCTCTGTTGCGGTCGAACTGTAATACTGGTAGACACTGCGATTGACAGGAGTTTATAACCCTGTGTTACACAATTATAGGTGGACTAGAAAGCTTTCGTTCTGCTTCACATTTTTCGAATAGTTCAGGGCGTTTCAGGACTATCAAAATGCATGCTTTCGCTACCATTACCCTACTAATTCTCAATATGGTCCACGCCCTTCCCTCGGCTACACCGAATGACATAGCCAACAAATGTACCAACGAAATCGAGAACATCTACTGGCTGGTTGTGGACTGCCAGAAGGACGACGGAACTACAATCACCAGTGCCATGTATCTCGGGAACAAGATTGGGAACAACAATGGGACACTAGAATGGAAAAAAGAATGAGTCTTAAATAATATTTCCATGCCTCAGTGAAGTTCGAATACTAAAATACGCGCTTTTTTCTATTGACGATTACTATAGGAGCTGCTTGTATAATCAAGGATGTTTCTTACTACTGCTAAAATTCCTAGGCTATAGAAACAGATCATTAGCCTCTTCTCGTTGTATACTGAAACCTTAACTATTTCTCAAGCAGCATCTAGTGGGTAACATCTACTTGTGCTTTTGCCTCCTAAAGATTGACTAATACTGACAGATTGGTGAGTATAGAGCAGTTGTTGGGGTTCTACCTTCCTCAATATAAGAGTAAACAACGATGGAAGATTGCGGCGCTACATTGGCAGTCTTCTTGCTTAAAAAATAGCTCTAGTAAAGACATTGCTAATTTGATTAATTGATTATGTTGTGGCAACCTATCAGGAGCGCGATTAGGATTTATTTTCATCCTACTGTGATATTTCACATCCAACAGTTGTCGCTGAATTTTTCGTTCTGCCTGCTCTTGATCCTAGTTCTTCCAAATCCAGACGCGTAGAGCGCGTCTCCGCCGCTTTCCCCCTTGCATTCGGCTAGTCGTAATAGTTTGCCTTTATCTTTGCTTGCCGTCAGAGGAATTTTAGGATTTGAAGGTTAGCTGGAAATAGAGAAGCACAGTGGAGATGCAAAGGAGAGCCAAAGCTTTACAAGGCATAGTTGAGGCGCGAAGATAGTGACGAAGACGATGGAGATGTATATTGTTTCGAGACTTAGACTAGAAAGATTAATTAGCCCTTAACGTATTTAATAAAGTTATAATGTTTGCCAAGTTGAGTCGATTGTGCTATCAAGCGTCAGAACCGCTGTGCCAATCCCACATAGTGAAGATGAGATAACTATTGTATCGGGTACACGTATTGCTAGCCAAAGGAATAGCGCTAGCCCTATCTACAACAACTTAGAATCTTTATCAGAAACACTACTATCCGTGCTATCAAGACTCCTCGGAGATATATGAGCCAAATGCTCCTTATCCCGCACAGCTTATTCTAAAAACCATTCTCCCGTCAGTTCTCACAGTGGGGTTTCGGTGGCCATTGTACAGTGAAGTTTTGCGCAACACTAAACAGAACCCTGCCATCTGGTAACATCGCCGTCGCTTCGATCGAACAAGCCCATTGTGCTGGTTTTCGAGGAGGCCAGAAGAAAGGAACAAAGTCAAATAAGATTTCATCTGGTCCCCAATATCTCAATGGGCCACCATAATCGTCTAGAATATAAGAGTTATAAAGTCAGCGTGAGTCTATAATGTAGTGAGAGGGAAAGGTTAGCATAGACACTAAAAGCATGTTTTGTCTTGTGAAGGTCTCCAGAGTTCGGAACACTCCTTTAGGGCATTTTGTAACCTTGAGAGCTCATTGAATTTGACGCAGAATATACACCTCAGCTTCCTGCGACTTACCTCCATGTCGGACGACTAGGTTTCTCAATTTTGTTAGGTTCCCGGTCCCGATATCATAGTAATCAGGGGATACAGCTGAGACCTTGATTGTGGTATCTTCAAGGCCCGGGGGCTTTCCTCTGACATATCCTCTTAAGTAGACAAAATGGTGCTCGTCCCTGCGACAAATTAGTCAATATTTGATGTGAAATGAATGTGAAAAAAGAGGCATAGGCAGACTGACAGACAGTTTGTGAAATATATGTGGATATCGGGAAATCATAAAGACTTTCAGTGCGGGGGGGTCAGGATACACCGATAATTCTGCGATATCGTAGAGTTGGAGGCTTTCATCGACTTGGGTGTAGTATGCATGATTGCGGCCAAGGATGTTGAGTTCTGGGGTGGCAGCTGTTTCTACTAGGAGAAACTCTTGGGAATGTGAAGGCAATACAGCTGTATGAACTAGGGGGGGAAATGTAAAGATGGAACTAATAATATTAAACATATTCATGTCTGAGGAATGAGATTGCAAAGGTTTCCTGGGAACTCAAGTGTTGTGTTGCTGTTGAGGTGTCAAACGCTGTCTTTGTACGATCATGACACAGCACTCGAGTTACATAGTCGTAGGAGGCGGAGTGGGAAGGCTATGATATTGTAGCATTGCTGCAGAACGAGGGACTGGTGCGGCACAACAGTCACGTGTAGTTTCACTGAGACCAGTCTATGGCACAGGCTGGGTGTAATGATGGAGCACAAGTGCTTCGATGAAATACGATAAATAAATCTTGTTTCAAGGTACACAAGTGTCACGTATGGAAGGCAACATTGTCGAAGTTTGACATGACATTACTATTTAAAGTTCTATCCCTGGGTGGCCGACATAGTAGGGGGAGGGTACTAATGGCAAGGGCTAAGGCAGTAATAGTAAGGGGGACAGTCAAGGCAGGATGGTGGTGGTGCGAATGATGGAGATGGGTTGGTGAGAAGAAAGTCAAAGGTTCAAAACATAACATAAGGTAGAGTACAGTACAGTATCAGCTGGTTTATACACCAGGGTATGGAAGAACCACGCAGCGGAAGGAAGTTTGGCAGTCATTGCAAACACCTGCAGTGACGACTTCCCTTAAAGTAGGATAATTTCAGGAATGTTAGCTACATTTTCAGTTTTACTCAAGCTGTAGTCAACAGAAGATTTCAACAGCAGTCCTAGTGATTCCTCGCGGACATGGAAATAGAATGTGCTGTATTTCTAAGATCGATAAGTCAGCGACAGCAGGCAGAAGTCCTGAAGAAGAAATGTAAGGAGGAGGAATCGAAGGGTAACCTGTTATGGTGATACATGCGAGATTTCATCCAATCAATCAGAGGGAACCCAAACCAAACTCGGTGTTCGGCTTCACCATGCGGCGAGGGTGCGATGCTTTGCTTATGTGTTAGTATGCTGTCGATCGGCCTCTCGGTGTTTACCATATCCCCGACGTGTATGACCATGGTGTCACTGCAGGCATAACTTAATTAAATATATAGTTGCAAACACGAATTTGAACCTGTACTTTCTCCTCCCAACTCATACTATTTGTACACAAAAAACACCGAAAACTCGCTCAAGTACCCTCCCCCCCACAACGACCACTATGGCTGCACCCAAGACTGTCCTCATTTTTGGTCCAACTGGAGGTGTAGGCCGTGCTGCAGCCCTGGCCACATCCAACCGTGGAGCTAAAGTATGGCTCGCAATGAGAGACACCGACAAAACGATCGAAGGCATTTCAAAAGACGATGCAAATTTCCCCCGTGTCCAGGCAGATCTTTCGGAACCTGCATCACTCAAGGCTGCCGTAGAGAAGTCTAGCGCAACAGCAGCTTTCGTATACACACTCCACGATAGTGAGGATCACATGAAGGCAAGCTTCGAGGCTCTCAAGGTTGCTGGAATCACGTACATGGTTCTCCTTTCATCCTATAGCGTCGAAGGACCTGCTGGTGCTGAATCAAACATGGACAATTTCATTCCTCGCGTCCACGCTCAAACCGAAGTTTCTCTCGAAGAGACTGGAGTTCCTTTTACTGCCATCAGACCAGCATACTTCAACACAAACCTTTTGTGGACCAAAGCCAGTATCAAGAAAGGTGAAGTCGAGATTCTGTATCCAAACGTTCTCTTCGACTTTCTCGCGCCGGAAGACATTGGAATGGTTGCCGGTGGATTGCTAGCCAAGGGTGAAGCCACAAAGCCAATCACCATCTGTGGCCCGAACCTATATTCTCAGAAGGAGGGTCACGAGATTCTTGAAAAGGTACTAGGTTACGAAATCAAAGTCACAGAGATTGGAGAAGAGAGATTTTACGAAACACACCAATTTTTCCCCAAACCAATTGCTGATTCACTAGTAAATGGGCTGCGGAAAAGCAATTCAGGGGAAGTTTCTTATCCTAAAGACAAACATGTAGAAGCAGTGGAGAACATACGGAAATACGGAGGGGTAGAGCCAACCAAATTCGCCGACTGGGTTGAGGCTCACAAGAAAGATTTCGAGTCTTGAGATGTTGCTCGCAAAGACCAATTCAGATGGGAATCTGCAGGATTCATGGACTGATGATTCTACGTCAAAATGACGATCTGAAGAAATTTAAGGTGACCTCCAGTTTTTCTCGCTCCACAGAAAGAGCAGACGAACTAAATTTGGTTTTTCTTTACGGTCGCCATCTGCATGCTAGATATGCATGTACCTTCTTGGCAGTCACTACCCCACTCCAATCTGGCTTTGTATGTGTCGAGATATAATGAAGAAATGATCATGATGAATTATTGTTTTGCTTCGCCCCCACGCGGAAATGAAACCATGCATTCCCCGCACTATGCCACGTAAGTGCCGCTTTTGAGGACATGCAGGCCACAATAAACACCGCAAGATTTTGCCATGTCGCGTCCCAATCTACGACTTGGGGTCTCTTTGCCTCACTCCTGCAAACACTGTAGCAGGTTCATTATCCATCTTCATGATGAAGATAACGAGAACCGCATCGACAAACCTATCTGGTATACTCCCAACTCCAGCCAGAACCGGCTCTTGGAAACCCTTTTCAAATCTGAACTTTCTCGAGATGATATTGAGGATAAAATTGGGGAATTCTATCGAAGAACGGATGGCATCTCATTCTTTGACGTGACTTTAGAAGATCTCGGCATCTACGCACAAGAGGAATGTGTGCTTTCCAAACATATCTTGAGGTGTTTGATGAAAGATGATTTCCGTCCCGAGAACTTGGTTATCGGCGCAAAAATCACCAATTCTTATAGTGTTGAATTGGGTATCTTGGATCTTGATAGCTTGAGTTGGGAAATGCTTCTTGGAGAGGAAGACGAAGAACCGGACAACACTTATTCTATGCTAGCTCTCTCGGATGACCCAACTTCAGTGATAATCGATAATCATCCCGTTAATCTTGATCCCGGATCTGTTGGAGCACTAAGTCAAGCAAAGCATTGGCTTCATATCTGTTCCACTCAACATGAGTCATGCCAACCACCCAGCCGAGATTTCATGCCGACCAGGCTAGTGGAAATCTTGAAAAAAGATGGAAAAACTTCTTGCCGTCTGCGTGAGATAGATTCCGGAGATTGGGAATCATATGCAGCTCTTTCCTACTGCTGGGGTGGTGACCAGATATTCAAAACCACACTGCAGACACTCCCAAACTACAAGAAGGATATAAACCCACAAGGATTACCCCAAGGGCTCCAAGACGCTATATTTGTCGCTGAACAGCTGGGTCTTCGGTATATATGGATCGATGCTCTCTGCATCATTCAGGATTCGAATGAGGACAAGGCCATTGAGATTGGGCAAATGGCAAAAGTCTACGGCAACGCAACAGTCACTATAGCAGCCACGAGATCGAGCGCTGTATGGAACGGTTTTCTCAGCGAGCGCAAGACCCTTGGGGCTGAAATTCCAAATATGGTTTTTAGGCTCCCATGCTATCGTGCAGGTGAGGCACTAGGCGGGGTCATCCTCATCCCAATCATATTCGAGGTGACAGACCCTCTTGACTTACGTGCTTGGACTTTCCAAGAACGTGTTCTTTCAGATCGAGTACTTGATTTTGGAACTCTGCGCACACAATGGAGCTGTCGAACTAAAACGCTAGGCGCGGGCTTCAGTGATGGATGGAGCAATAAGCCTATCCAAAAAGCTTACGGCTCATTCGACTTGGACTCTCAAGTAATTTCCGATCTTATCTCTGCCAAATATGACCAAGGTGAAATTCTTCGACTCTGGATGAGGATTGTGGAGGGATTTACGGATCGAGCACTGAGCTTCTCGTCGGATAAATTGCCAGCTATTGCTGGTATGGCTGATCGAGTTGGAGCAATCATAAATGCAAAATATCTCGCCGGTATATGGGCATCTAGTATGCCAGTATCGCTTATGTGGTCATCAGCAAAGCCTGAGGCACGATCTCCAATCGATCAAGCTACAGTGCCTAGTTGGTCTTGGGCTGCGGTTTCTGGAGCGATACGATTTGACAGGCTATATACAAGCGCCGATCGAAACCTTCAATGGGAAGCTGAGATCTTGGACTGTACAGTGAAGCTCGCAGATGAACGATCACAGTATGGCGCTGTGAATTCTGGTGAGCTTATTTTAACAGCTCATTCGCAGTGTGCTATATGGGTTCGCCAGAGCAAATTTGGTACCTTGAACTCCCTGATTGCAATTGATGACGGTATCCCAACTTACCCTGAGTGCTTCAACATTGGCTTCAAAAAGGGTCAGAATATCGGCATCAACGTCACTCCCGACGCCCTGGAAAAAGAGTTCCTCGAGGATGCAACAAGCGAGATTGAAGTCCATCTTGTCCTCTGTGGCAATGTCGTTTCTTCTAAGGATAGTGGGTTGCATTCATTACTTTTTGGAATGGTTTTACGTGCTGAGGCACAAGACCGATATTCGCGGGTTGGAATGTTCAAGAAAACATTAGCAACCATTGATTTCAATAATTATAGTCACTGGTTCCATAAGTCTAGTCGAAATACTTTTCTTATTGTTTGAAGCGCAACTTGGAGGATGGTGGCTATGTTCTCGACCAGAAATTGGCAGAAGCGAGTAACAGCTTCGCATTCTATCCAAACCCTTAGAATATTTCCTAGATATATAAACCTGTTTCATCTGATATTTGGTCAAGTCCTGATGCTCTAGATCACTGTGGACATTGACACTCGCATTCCCGGTAGGAAGACAAGGGCAATGTAAGCAAATTACGTATTTTAACCCTAAAAGCATTGAATCAGAGAAGAGCATGCGATAAGCCCGGATTCCTTGTGCTTAGTATACTTTTCTTCTTTTGCATGCGAATATCTTAATGTAATACGATAGTATAATGTCCACAAGTTGATATAGTCTCACTTACTAACGGGGCTTTTCTGTATACATATGTGCGTTAGGATGAGTAGGATCATGAATTTCTCATAGTTCTGAGTGCAAATATGAAACTCAAATTATGACCACATCGTTCATAGTGCATTCACGTCTGGATGGGGCGAGAGACAAAAGCGTGGCTGTGATGTTTCATGAGACGCCAATCCATTTGCAGTTAAGTTAGGTAGCGGCTTGGCGAATCTTCATCGTCATCCTAACAGTTACCATCTGAACCTCTCCATCTCACCTACATCCACCATGATACTTCCAATCTTCCTAAGACTGCTTTCGCTCTTGTCGCTCGTCTCTGCCTCTCCGGTAGTTCTCGACTATGATATTGGCCAACAGGTTAGCTTAGGTGCTGGTGGAGGTATCGCTGGCCTAGTCATCTTGATCCTGCACATCATTGTCTTTGGTACGTAAATCTACCCGTCCGGCTTAACCAAAACTAACATAGCGTCCAGCCGAAGTACTACACTCAAACCGTTCTGTTCCGGATAAAGTCTTGTGGTGTCTGCTTGTCTTCCTCTTTCCAGTCGGTGGCGTCATTATCTATGTCCTGTTTGCGAATCGTATGGAGCACAATCATAGGAGTGGGTACGAGACTATCGCGTAGAGGGGTTTGATCAGAGGTGCTGAAAAATATGGTGACTCTGTGGTTCCATTGGAACATGTGCAATTCTACAACATGGGGCTGTTGACAACTTTGGAATATCTCTGTCAACGCTCTGGTTGAACATTAGCTATCTAAAACATTGTAATCAATTATGATTTACACATGTTGTATTGTCGCTGAGTAGTGAATCAGATTCTGAAATTAGTATACAGATTTTGCAGGACATATTGACTCCGTAGCCGAATTTATGTTGCCCTCTATGCAACAATGAGTATGCAAGGTCCAATCCAACGTCGTTAACCGCACTATTATATACATCTGGACTTGAATCTACATCACCCAAATTGTTCCATTTCCTTGAAGAAAGCAGCGGGTGCGCCAATCTGTTCTAGATGATGTTAAAATAGAATCACTATTGCTTCTTTCCTCGTTGATAAATCCATGAATCACAAATATTTGTATTGTAGACATGCTCTCTAAGATTTGTGAAAAAGAAATGTACAAAACAGACAGGTCAGATCTCCGGATTTTCGGCACTGATAAGTAATTTCACCAAGCTACATTTTCGGATCTTGGCAACCATGAAATCGACCGTTGGCGTGAGTGCATTACAACAAGACCAAGACATGCAACTGTTAGATGATGCGGTAGCTATAGAGTTCATTTGAAACAGTAAGCATAGATTTTCAACTGTTATCACACCACAAACGAAGCGGCTGGCTGGACAACTTGTGGTTGATCATGGATGGGCAATCAAGGGGCACAAGGGTCACTAGTTATGATTATGGGCATTCCAATAGTGAAGGAAAGCTGCTTTGAAAAAGCCAAGACGATGACTCGGTCGGTTTTTTTGAGGTCCATGAAGTCATACCTCACTTGCACTAACATAGAACATTGATGAATCACACGAAAAGATATTTGTATAGATATATTAAGATTCCGACCTGGGACTGGCATTATGAGCAAACTATAGTGACTGACTCTGAAAGAAAAATAAGATATATATGAGGTTGGTGGCAAGGTTGGCCCCCATAAATGTATTATCAGGCTGATGATACGACCCTGCCAATAATCTCCATTATCTTCCAGAAACAAGTAATGTACCTGGATAAATCCCAAGAAGGGCTGTTCCGTTGACTTTAATTCCAAGCACAGAACCAACCCTCTTCTATTCTGTTTCCAAGTCGCCAGGAGAATATCCTAAACTTGCACGGGTTCCCAACATTCCATTAGCGTAGACGCGCATTCGAAATTCTAATTAGTCGAGCGGAAGTGCCTTTCAAAGTAACTCTACTGATTGATGGACTGAATGAGTTTGGTACTTCTCAATCCACCCTACCACCATGGCTAAGGTAAACCATTCCCTGTTTGTGTGTACGTTCTCGCGACTCTACCAAAGTTAGGACTGCACGAATTGAGCCTGACAGTCTGCGCTCGGCAGACCAGCAGCATGTGGAGCTGTATGGGAGCGGGTCTTGGACTTCATGTGGTTCAACGACTTCGCACTGTTTGCGATGAGTCCCAGCTCTGCATTTTGCGCTGTTGAGCCAGCGCGATGGATTTGTTGACCAGCTGAGACCAACTTGTATGAAAGGTCCACAACTTGGGGGTATAGATTTGCAGCAATTCATAAGGCGCAATGACATGCAAATTGCTGTGCACGCGCGCGACTTTGCCAGATGAGTTCATGTCGTTGCGGCCTTCACGGGTTTTGAGTTTTGGTCTGGTCTCTGGCTTGCACCGCCGGCCGGGTGGTCAAGCGCCACCTGCCAGTTCAACATCAAGCAAGGACAACGATTCGCTTTTTCAGATCCAATTTATTTGTATTCCTATTTCATAGTTACTTCTTAGTGGGCAAAGTTTGAAGAGAGGGAGGCTGGAAGGTGGATGGTTGGGTGGATGCCGAGATACATGATCAATCTAACGATGATGTTTTTGCTATATCATATTCCAGTCATCAGACTTCCTCCAGCATCGAGATAACCATAAAGACCGATCTAAATAAATAAATTTCAAAAGGATTCTGTTATATTCGTGTCCATAATACGTGTCTACAGACTCTCTCGACTACTTGGACTTCCATTCTGGTCTAAACTCACAGTAATAATGCGCCCACCTTCTTTCGCACACAATTAGCATAAAGCTTTCAAAGGATTAAAGAGACAGAGTAGGAGAGTAGTATATATATTTCTAGTAGTCGTGGTCGGCAATTACCATCATTATTTTACATTCCGATATTTAGATGGTACGTTAGTGTTAAAACGTGTATTTACACACAACTCCCATACCCAAACCAACCAAAATCTAAATAATAAATTAGAGTGTACAGAAAATTACCACACAATTATATGAATCTAGTGAAGAAGAAGAAAAATTCGGTTCAATTATTATAGCGATGGGGAACATAGTGAATTAGGAATAATTTTTATTATTATCATCACTCATACTTACAACTGATATTTTAACATCGATGCAGAATCACGCGCTCTCAATCCCACAGAGACCTCTAACGCCATGGCAAAAGTGGTATCCACGAGAACCAGTGAACCAAAGAATCGCAATCGATTTCCTAACCAAGACTCTAGTCTAGATGATTTTGCCATGTATATAAATAAATGGAAACGGGTTTTGTACAACCGCTCTTCGGCCCAGTGACAAGTATAGCAATAACCCAAACCAACACCCCGTCCTAGGACCACACTCTGTCCCAAAACAAAACCCCTTCCACTTGCAATAAGCCAAGGTAAAAATAAATAAATAAACAGAAAAGGCGTTGCAAATGTCTTGCCCAAACAGGGCTTTGTCTCGGTGGTGGAACATCTCCAAAAACAGTTACAGAAAGAGATTGTGTATGTCGGGCCATCATTCAAAAGGGAATAATCAAAATAATTGCTTATTAGTGCATACAACGTTCCACGCCAAAACGTTCAAGTCCAAGAATGCACAAATCCATGCTCAGAGAATTAGACCAAAAATTTTACAACATGCAATTCCGCTAGTCCCTGGAGCCCACAACTATTTTAAATATATTGTGCTTATTAGCTCGAGTTGATCCCCCACAAACATATTCTTAGAACAGCAAGCCCCCGCAAGGTTATTCCTGTCAGAAATATTAAATGAATATCCGAATCCGTTCAAGACAATTCGATTTCCAAAATTCATCAATTGCCAAGTTTGATGGCTGATATTATCCCATGCCGCCTACCAGCATTCGCTGTCAACCTCGCTGCACATGCCCAGGACAAGACACCCTAACCTAACCCGCGACATCAACAACTTTTTACCTCTCCTTCCACCAAAATAAACGAATACTATTAGCGTAGACAAAACCAGTACAATGCCACTTCCTCCGACACAATCATCTCCTCCTAATCTCCGGTCCAGCCACTGGTCAAGCCACCAACACCACCACCACCGCTGCTGCCGCCGCCGCCACCTAATTCCCGAGCCTTTTTTTTTTCCCTACTATTTCACTACCGACATGCATCCATGCAAGCCGGCCAAACCCATCACATTTCAATCACCATCACAATCCCCGGAGTTCCATTCGTTCCACAGATCCGAGAATCACGCCACCTTTTTAGCCAAGGAGCTGAGAGCCTCCACCAACGATTGGAGGCCAGCGACTCACCATCTGAACGGGAGGGGAAACGGGAATGCTTGCGCTACGAATGGAATCGTGGTAAAAATTTTCACATGGGGTGAAAGAATGATGAGTCCCGGCTTTGTGGCGCATGGACAGCCCGTGTCAAAGCTTTTGCACCGGGGCCATGGTTATGTTACAGGCACGCGATTGGAGAGAAAGTGTCAAATTTTGGTGCGCATAAGAACCGCAAGTACGCGTATATGTGGGACCGGAAAGAGATCTATAATAATATACCCCTGGTGAGGGTAACCAGTAAGCTTAAGTGAATACCAACAGTCGACAAATTTGAATACAGGACTGGGGACTTTACATATGCTACTCCTGGTGGGACAACCTGGATAATCTTCTCACTGGAGTAGCTTGTCGCATTGCGATTCTCTCGGGTGCCTATTATAATATCTCCCTATTTGGCATCTTCGCATGGTTCTTCGTGCTCCATGGGCCACGAAAAACCTCGGTAAGGTGTCGCTTGGTGATACGGAGACATAGTCTGCCTATGCGAAATGATATCTGAAGGCTGAACGCATTCGTGCAGGTACTATAAGTAGAAACTCATAATTTCAGTACCAAATAAAGTGAAGTGTTCGGAAGAGAGGCATGTGGACGGGTTGGACTTAGCTGTAAGCAAGTGAAGTCATATAGTAGTGCTCACTGTCGTAGTAATGCCATCGCTATGACCATACTCATTCTAACTACAGACCATCTCCCCCCCCCGGGTTCCCTCGGATCAGGCATTCATTTCCTTGAGCGATTCTGATCCGATGTGTCCCGAACTACTTGTCCGTGTACCTAAATCTACTGTGGTCACCGCGATCAACGGCATATCTATTATGAACGATTTGCAATTTAAATCTTGTGATGTCACCCCCTAAAAATGTGCACGGTACGCATGCTCACCTACCCTAGAGTGAATATGGTACGCACTGCGAACATGGAGTGGAGCGTAGAGTAGAGTAGGGTGGGTCGGGTATGGGCCTTGCTTCGGAGGAGGATTGCCACGACAGAGGATGCTGGGAAAGAATTTATGGAGTGCACGGCTGAATGGCCTGGTGCTGTAGAGTGTGACGAGGGTAGATGGTCGAGATTCGAGGTGGAGATGGAACACAAGCGAGAGATGAAAAGAACCCGAGTCCTAAAGGGGTCAGGTCCCTAATGATTTTCCCCATCCAAATATTGGGTCTAGGGGTGAGAGGGGGATGAAGATGAAGTTCCCGCGTGGTGCCACCCTTGCCGGTCAGCCAACCCAACCCGAGTCCAGATCCCAGAACAGGTGGCAAGCACAAATCTGAGAGGTCATTCCTCCCCGTCCAGCCACAACCCTTAGCGCTTTACCGGCCCTTGCCACAGCCTTCTTCGTCTCTCCCTGTACACCCAAGTGGGAAATCCTGTGACGACGCTCTCTCCACCGGTGGGACTAGCCCACCATTGCTTGATCTCGACTCTCTCCGTCTATATTAGAAGCGAGTGCTGGTGTCAGGCTCAATCTCCGCGGAAGTGATTAATCAACAATGGAAGCGAGGAAATGCTGATGTCTCCAAATCCTGGGGTGGAAAGAAGAGTAGGCAGTGCCGATCAGTGGCAACGGGCAAAAGAGAAGTGAGTGGAGTGTAAATATGCATGGATATTTGCATCTTCCGACACAGTCGAGACGGTGACACCAATATGGCTACTGCGTTGCAAACCGACTGTAGGAACCCGCACGTAGCTTCCGCCGTGCCTGCCAAGTTGATGCTTCAAAGAGACAGAAGATTTGCAAGTCTGCGTCGGAAGGAAAGCAACTCCTGCATCCGTGGAAAGTGAATTGTGCAGCAACGCTAAGCAATCATCACGCCGACAGGAATAGTGCCAGGAACGAGAAGAAGTGACAATTATGACGACAAGAACTGAGGTTTATTTCGTTTCTGATTTTGCTGTGTGAAACGGGGTTGGAGCGATTCCTCACATCACTCCGCTTACAGCGCGACATTTTTTTTTTACTAACCAGTTCCTTGGTTGAGAGTTGGAATGGGGACAAAAGAAACATCGGAGGCTCCGCCGCTGTTCCTGGTTTGCATCTACAGGGCAGTAATGTCGAGGTTCATGCGCACGGTTTATCAGGTCATAAGTGGACTCGATTTGGGTGAAACTGTTGAGACAGGGCCAGAGTGGATGCAGGAACATACATGATCTGATGCTGATTAGCAAACTATCTCGCTCACCGGCCTGACTCGTTCACTCGTTGACGTCCTTGCATGCATGATCGAGATTGAAAAGGGCTAGATTGAGAGAAAGAGAGGGGTCGGGAATACAGTCACAAGATCTTGGAGTTGAGATGGTCTCTGCACGACGCTGCATGCCCGTTGTTGACGTCGAAAACATTGGTGCGGGATCCAGCCTCGACGGTCCGAGGATCGACAGGCCGCTCAGACACATCACAGCTGCACGCTAAACTGATCTACGCTACGCTGAGTATAAATCGAGAGACTGTCGGGCACTAAAGGGTACCAGAGGGCTGTAGTGTACCAGCGTCCTTGGGGGTAACTAAGGAATTAGAGTTTGGAAGTGTAGTAGTTGCACTTGAAACCCAGTCTGACCACAAAAAACCGCCAACCGTGGTGGGTCGTGGCGCCTGTAGTTACTATTTGAAGTAAGTGACGAGTCTGCAGTCAAAAAGGGAAGAAATCGCGAAACCGAAACTCTCAGGCGTGAAAGGACATCATCGGAGCAAAACTGCGGCAGGTAGTGTGCATGATCGTGCATGGCCAGACGTCTGCGTGGCAGTGCATGCTCACGGGAAGGTAAAAAGCCTCCGCTACACGTCTGTTGTGAGGCTAGCATGCTTCCGTATTGCGGAGAATAGGATGTTGAAATTTGTACCAACCGAGAAAACAGTGGTCAGCCAAAGAAACCAGGCGCTTGGGCAATTCAACATGTGGCTTGGCAGGAAAACCAAACGGTTTCAACTACCGATACTGCCACAGTTCACAATCGCATTGCGGTAATTGGGGAGATTCAGCAAGAGTGCACAGCCCACAGGTGCTGTGGCCAGTGGCAAACCTTATTCCAGGAAGGTGGGCTGAAGCGTTTCCACATGAATGGAATATGGTTCGTGGAGAGGGTGGGGGCCCTCGAACCGAGAGCAGCCCTGGCCTCTCGTTCACGATGATCCATTGTATGCCTCCAAAATGCTGTTGAGGATGTACCGAGAAGGTTGCTGCCTGATGGCGCGAGTCACAGAAGCTCTCGGCGAGGATACTTTGCCGATATGCAAATTTTCGGAGGGGGTAAGGTAAACAGTCCGTCGGAACCTTGAGGCACATGAAAGGGGCAACTAGAGTGTTTTCTCGGTGCTGTCCAAGGCTACGACGCTGGCAGGTGTTTTCTTGAATCGAGAAGTGGCAGAGGAGGGACAAGAATGATTCGGCACCAAAGCAGGTGGTGCGCAGCCGGTCAGGACCATTTGACCGAAAATATCTCGCGCCCGCGAAATTTCTGTTGCCCGGTTCCCCTGCAATATGCGCCCATCTGCCTCAGCTGGATCGGACCCTCCCTTGGCACTCACCAACCGCTTCACCAATGTGCTCGGAATAGTTGCACCCGTCCAGCGAGGTCATCGAGGGAGGAGTTAGATCTGTGCTTCGTATTGATGGATCGAGTTTGCGAATTGAAATTAGTACCGATGTGAAGCGGGGAGTGCACACGAATTTGTTGTTCCGTCTTCCGGGCTCGCTTTTTCAATTCGCAGCCAACAATCTATCCGGACGCGACCGAATGCGGGCATTGGTTACCATGGTGACTCAAGGATAGGGTACCGATGGTTGACGTTGGAGATGCACGCGTCCTGGGAGGCTGAGATTGATATTGGCGATGCCAAGGCAGCGGACAGTGTTGGTGATGAGGGGGAGAGGGTCCATGCGTATGAGCAATAAGAACTTGTGGGTCCAGGATATGTGGAATAAATGCGCCTTGACAAGCGGAATGGGAGGTTGAAAATGCAGTTGTGTAGATGAGCGACCTTGGAACTCGATGAGCGTGGGCAAGGATTGCTTTGGGAGCCCCACACTAGTCAGCCTTGAAAGCGTGGCAGCCAGGTGACGATCAGGTTTAAACTTTGCAACGGCCAGCTAGGGCCCAAAGCAGCAGTAGCAGTGAAACCGGCCTTCCGGTCGACCCTCAGCCTCACGATTGTCGAGAAGTCTATCTTGGGCCTTTGTGCCGACCTGTGGGAGGGGACGGATGAGTGCTGAGACGACTGATGAGGTCATGTGGGCGGTAGGTGCCGATGATGCTGGCGAAACCCCCTCTCTGCGTCAGCTGCAACTGATGGCATTCAGGGCCGGGCTGCTTAATGGACGCGCAGCTGATGAAGCGGATGGTGTGTTGAGAGGGGAACATGGCTGGCCTTTCTAACCGTAGTGAACTAGGCGCTCGCGACAAAGGGGAGCGGGCGAAGTTGACGCACGTTCCCAAGCATGGCACTGAGTCGTGAGGGAAGCCGGCCGATGCAGAGGATCGGCACGTCGCAGGTAGGTTCGGGCGCTGTGGTCAGAGCATGCATCACGAGCGATCGTCGGCGAGAAGGAGTTGTTGTGCATTGCTAGAGGCTGATGAGGGCCCCCTCCCACCCTCTGGGGAGGGCTCAGGTCGGCGGGGAGCACCGGAGGAGCACACTGGTGATGGGGTGAGGAGCAGGCAGCGGCTGCGATTCGCCATGTCGACGGCCCAGGTGCTCTGTCCTGCATCTGCCCACAGCAGACAGCGATCGGTGCCTGTGCAAGAATAGCGGCCCGGCAGGGGAGTTTAGCACGAGCAGCGTTCGTTGCAGAAGACATGATGCAAGCAGGGTCTCAATGTCACTTGGACGCGGCGCCGTGATTCGCGGTACCTGTCGCTCGAGCTTGCACGCCGGCTGCTCGACCGGTGCGCCTGCGCAAGCAGCTGCGCGCGAGTGAGGCGTGGGCCGTCGAACTGCAAGAGGGCAGGCCAAAGCCCATTGCGTCGTAGCCTTGGGCCATGGCAGCCATTGGCAGATGCCAGAGGCACTATTGAGGGGGGCGCTGTGGCCGTGGACCAGCGGGCGGGCAGGCCCCCTCCACGGCCACGGGTTCGCTTTGGCTGACTGGTTGGCTGGCTGGCTGGCTGGCGGACGGGCGGGCGTGCAGGTTCCTTCTAGAAGGTAGGCGTGCAAAGTCGGCGGTTGGGAGATCATCTCGGAGTGCTGAGTTTGATGAGGCCGGGCGCGAGGTGCTGGGGGCACGGAGCGGTGCAGAGGACGTGGTTCTCGCAGGTGTGTGATGGCGATGGATGGCGACGGGCGTGCATGATTCGCGGCCGGCTGCCCTGGTCGCCGCCCTGGCCGCCCTGGCCGCCCCGACCGCCGAACGCCCCGGGCGGGCCTCGCTGTCAGCGTCGCAGGCGGTGCGTGGCGCGCGAGGGAGCAGACCCGCAGGGCCTGGCAGGGACGCACAGGACAGTACAGGACAGGCCAGTACAGGCCAGTACAGACGCATGCGCGAGCGAGTCTGCGTGCGGAAAGCGCTGCTGGCAGTGCTGGCGGCGCTGTCGGCGCTGTCGCTGTCGCTGCTGTGGCCGCCGTCGCTGCGGGCGGGGCGCTGGAGAGGCAGACCTCGACCGCCAGGACTCGAGCGGCCCATCTGCGGGGGCGCCGGGCTCGCAGACAAGGCGAGGCGTGAAACATAGCGCACCGTCCCGACTCCGCGATTGCTAGCCCTGTCTGCTGCGCGCCGGCCTGTGAGTTGCGAGCAGACGGTCGCGTAGCCAGGCTGCTAGCGGAACCTTTGCGCGCTCCGCCGACCGGGCACCCCTGCGCGCCCGCGGTCCTGGCCTTGGCGGGGCCGGGGCGCCTGCGTGCTGCTGTCTCGCTCGCCGGCCTCACCCTCATGCTCGCCGTCGCGCGCGCCCTCACCCGGCGCGCTGCAGTCGGGCGCGCTGGGCCTGCCGACTTCGGGCCGGGGCTGGCTGGCCGGCTGGCTGCGTGCGCGGCGCTGCGTGCGTGGTGCGAGGTGCGAGGTGCAACGTGCGTGGTGCGCCGTGTGCTGGGCACCTCACGTCGTGCGCGCTGCGTGCTGCCTCCAGCGTTCTGCGTTCTGCGCTGCCCCCCCGGCGGCCGCGCCTGGACGTGGTCCCAGATGTGCACCGCGGCTGCACTCCTCTGACCACGCGCCGCCAGGAACGTCAGACTCACACGCCGCATGGGTGGCTAGTCAGCGCGGCCATGGCCCTTTGCCGCGATCGTCTCATGGGCCAGAACGTGTGGGCGCGGGCGTGGGAGGCGAACGTCCCCAGCGCGCCGGCTTCACGCTTGAGGCCGACGCCCGGCAGGGAATAGCACCGCGCGCGCCCGCAGGGGCTCTCGCGACGCTACCAGCACTGAGCATCTGTCCGCCAGCCCAAGCAGGCAAGACCCCTCCACCGTCCCCCAAGCCGCCCGACGCCGTCCTGTGTCATGCAAGCAGAGAAAGCTGCACTCCTCCCTCGTTGCTGTGGTTTTTGTCGTCGTGCATATCCGCCTGTCCTTCCCTCGCCGCCCTCAACCTGCCATCCTTCTGCCCACGCTCCCCCCAGCACCGAGCTCCCTCCGTCGACTGCTCCTCCAATCGCCGCCCTCTCCGCCCGGCCAACCTCGATAGCGCGTCGTCGTCGCGTGGTCGACAACAGGTTCATGCCGGCTCTTTGCTGGGCCTGATGCCACCGTCTGCCGACTACCCATCCTCCCCGTATCACTCCCCAAACCACTACTGCGCCTGCCCTGCCCTGGCCCTGCCGTGTCCAACTACGCAATTCCCCGGCCCAGCACTATCTGGATTATCACCATCAAATATCATCTCTCCGGTCCCAGGTACCTCTCCACCCGCGAGCAACCCTCTTGGTTGATATTGCCCACCATTGGACGCCTCCCTCCCCCCCCCCAAGCTGGTACGTGCCCTCGACCGCACCTGGCC
>JAAZQE010000178.1:0-43899 GCA_013620735.1 Clavariopsis aquatica
TCTCCCCCCTCACTCTGTTAATACCAGAAAGAATAGATGTGACAGCCATAGCCCACCTTGCCTCACCAGTGTCCTTCTCCTTCACAGATCCAGAACCCATATTACACGCCTCCATCAACGGCACGAGGACGATTCTCAATTCCGCCCTGCTGAAAGCTGGCCCACAGCTCAAGACCGTAGTCCTCATGTCTTCCATTGCCTCTGTCAAGAATGCCAGCCCACCCCCTTACACCTTCACCGAGGCAGACTGGAACGATGTTGCCGAGGCCGAAGTCGCACGACTAGGGAAACAAACGCCAGGCCCTTTAATATACTCGGCGAGCAAAGTCGCCGCCGAGCGAGCATTTTGGAAGTTTCGAGATGAGCAGAAACCACATTTTACAATGACGGCCATCAACCCCGTGTAAAGCTACTTCTCCTCCCCGGTTTTTTTGTTTAAACCACTGTACATGAAATTAACAAATTTCCATAGTTTCGTAATTGGGCCCCCTCTTATTGCCCCCTCCACTCCATCTCAGATTTCAGAAACCATCCATTCCATCTGGTCAATCTTTTCAGGGTCTCCCTACCCACCGCCCTCCCCTGCCCTCCCGCAGACAGTCGACGTGCGTGATGTTGCAGCGCTGCTCCTCTACTCCATCACCCATCCTGAGACTACCGATGGCGAGAGGTACATTGCGAGCAGTGCCGTGGGGACTCCGCAAGCTATTGCTGATATCCTGCGCGAAGAGTTCCCAGACGCGAAGAGTAGGATTGTGGAAGGCACGCCGGGTATGGGATATACGAAGGCGTATGAGGTCAATAGTGAGGTGTCTAATCCCGTGGATGGGAGCAAGGGAGCAAAGTTGATTGGGGGATGGATCGACTATGAAAAGAGCGTTATTGATACTGCCAAACAGTTTGCTGGCTTGGTTTAAGAGCCGGGTTTTGGCCTGAAGGATTGGGAAGATTGCCTCCATGTATCTTGTATCTTGCTCTTTTGCCCATCTATGAATTATACGGGGGTTATGAACTTTTTTCCGATCTCACGTTACGTCTAGATTCTCGTGAAGTAAATCGATTTGTCATTTTGTGACTGATATCTATGCTACATTTGACCTTTGACCCGTGATTCAGAATGCAAACAATGCAAACAATGCCACATATGCCTATTTGTCAGGCGACAATAACTGGAATAGGCAGACCAGCTGCATGCTTTTGAGGGGTTCTCACATGATGCCCCAGTACTTCTCTGCATTATGTGTAAACGCATCATCCGTCTTCCACAGAGAGTCATATGCGTTGAAGAGGAAGAGATCATGGTCGAATTTGCTGCGGATGGAGTTCAAAGCAGCCTTCTGTGCCTCAGGGCTAGCTACAGCATTGCCATGACTGTCGCCCTGGTGTGGCCATCCAGACTCGGTGACGATGACACGTTTATTCGGACATGCGTCATTGACTTGCTTGATCTGGTCTTTCACAAAGTCTCCCGCGTTCTCAGCTTTCACATTTTCATCAAACCAGGCGTGGATGTTGACCAGAGCCATGTCGGACTCTGCACAAATGGATGGGTTTTGAACAGTGGCTGGGACGGTCTCAACGGCACCGACAGGGCCGTTGTAGCCTGCGGCTCTGAGCGAGTTCCTGGCGCTCTGGATGATGCCGACGGCGTCCGAAGCAGTCATCTCATGCGCATTGACTCTCTCGTTCTCAACCGAGACCAAGGAAATGATGCTCCAGTCACCGTTCATATAGTTGTCAATTGCACTTTTAAGGACGGCGACAACCGCATCAATGTTCTCGTTGTTGTTCGGGTCCGCGCTCCTGTAGATACCTGCCATGATCTTTTGATTGTTGGCTTTGGCGCGTTGAACCGTGATTGGGATTACATTGCATCCCATACCATAGATGCGAACAATACCGAAACTCTTCATGCTCTCTAATTCGCCCGAAATTTCATCTTCAGTCTTGCAACCGCCTTGTTTGAACGGATCGTACGTGATGCCGAGCGGAAAGGCGTCGTCGGAAGACTTCTTGGGCTCAGACTGAACGGAAGGCTTGGGAGCCTGCACTGCTGATGTGGCGGGAGCTGGGGGTGCGGCCTGTGAAGATGGGCTGGGTGCTGGGGGAGCAGCCGGCACCTCAACCACGGTAGACGAAGGAACTGGAGGCAACTGCGGAGGCGCCTGCACTTCTAGTGCGGCAGATGATGGCGAGGGAGAGGCGGGAGGTGGAGACTCAGCCGTGGTAGGGACAATGATACTTGGCGGCGAGGCAATGGGCGTGGGCGTGGGCACAGCAACAGCGGTTGACTCGGTCGCTGTAGCAGCATCCATAGTCGTCGTCTCGTACGCCACGCCATTATTGTCGACCCAAACGATGACGTTGGCGACCGTGACGGTAGTGTAGACCACCTCAGTAACCAAGTCCCGCTTCAAGTCTGAGGATCAAGTTAGCTAGCTGGGTGAGTGTGTAGGGCACGCACTGAGGGCCCATTGGGCTCTCTGAAGCGCTGCTGCGTCCAAAGCAAGCTTCTGTTTGAGGATTGTAGAGGCAGACATACTGAGAGGGTGGCAGTCGGCGATCCCCAGGATCACAGCCAAAGCTCCAGCGAGTGTGGTCGTCTTCATGTTGACGATGAGGAGAGGATGGTTGTGTACAGCGCGGAAGTATGTGCGTGTGGTTGTTGAGAGCCAGCGAGGAAGGGCGTCCGAGGGTATGTTGTGCCACAAACGGTCATCTGTGCCTGGCTAGCCCTGTTTAGGTGAAAGGCACGACGCTCAACTGTTGTTGCTGAGGGCAAGTGAAAATGAGTGAAAGCCCTCTACTAGAGAATGGATATGCCCCCTAGGCCAGTCAGATATATAGGACGGCGCGAACGAATAGCAAGGCGTGTGAGCAGTCGCTGGCGTGCGGTCGGCCTCAAAGAAGGACAGGTCGAGCTCCCGATAGCTGCAGCGTCGACAGATGATGCGTGGGAAATCGAGCGTGGTGAGGAGGGAGAAGGTCCTTGATCATGGTGCACCCGGTGGGGCAGTTGCTACCAGCGATGGCAGGTACGGGCAGGGCAGTCAATGGTAGGGAGGGCACAGAAACATTGAGGTTGCCCTCTTGCGCCCATTGTACCCGTGAGGCGCATGCTTACCAGGGGCCTTGACGTCTTCACTCGGGATGACAGCATTAAGTACGGAATCTCTGCGGGGCGTCTAGGATGAGAGTAAAATGAGGACACAGGAACTGAAACAGGAACATGCGCCACATGGAAGCACAGCATGTCTGGTGAAACACTTGCTGCCCATCCGACGACGCAATCCGACCAGAGGCTAAAGGGCCCATCGGAACACCACGCATGCGCTGTGTATGCGCCGCATGGGGTCGCGCATGGCCGTCGTGGGTGTGGAGGCCTTGCCCGGGTCTGGCACCACCGAGGCAGCGAAGAGTCTTACAAACGCAAGGTCCAGACAGAGAACGCGAGTACAGAGAGATTAGGACAGGCTGACTGAGATGGGAGTAGAAGGAGCAAAAGGATGAGAAGGATAAGCAGGGCACCACAGCCAAAAAAAACGGCACAGGTAGTCGAAGAAAGGTGACTGCAGGGAAGAATGCGGAAAAATAGCTCATACAGCTGACGTGTTTAATTGAACAGAAACGAAGAAAATAGACTTGGGGTCCAGATGAGAAAGAGCCGCCGTTGGAATAGACAAGAAACTGCTTAGGATGACTCGTGTTCCGGACATTGGAGGGCACAAATGAACAAACAACGCTGCGGGGACTGAATAGAAGGCAACCTTTCGGAAATGGCCCAGGGCTTGTACTAGGTCCGGGTTGTATATTGAGTGGGCTCAGCTCAGATCCGATGTCCGCGCTGGAATGGACTCAATCACGACTGTAGATTTTGAATGTGCATACGAAGCGCAGCGGGGAGCCAGCCTGTGATACCTAGGCGTCTTCTTGTGGACAAGACAGGATTGTGGATTTGTCGATGGAAAGTTGTGGGAGGGAGTAGTAATTTGTCGTAGAGAATGCTGGGCAGAGGACTGGATCGACTCTCGCCCAGCCTACCCGAAGCCTACAAACTCACGCCAAAGGAGAACAAAGGGAGCTGGTGTGTGTGTGTGTGTGTGTGTGTCACTCTCTCTCTCTCTCTCTGTGGTGTGTGTGTGTGTGTGTGTGTGTGTGTAATCCTGCACAACGTGCAGACACCGAG
Organism: Clavariopsis aquatica; assembly: GCA_013620735.1. Lineage (NCBI taxonomy): Eukaryota > Fungi > Ascomycota > Dothideomycetes > Pleosporales > Clavariopsis > Clavariopsis aquatica. The sequence continues at coordinate 4,187 of JAAZQE010000178.1, forward strand.
GGCGTCACAGCCATTCCAAAGGCAGCGAAGTCGCGATGAAAACAATGAAAAGTCAATGAAGAGAGGACGGCCAAAGTGTGACGTTCTTCCGATGAACCTCCAGGCTGTCAGACGCGGAGAGCAATCAATGACAGCAGCAGGGCAGGGATCACAGAGCCGGCACGTGTCACCCACATTGGGCGTAGATTTGACCCTTGGATGCAGTGTGCGGAGAGCTCGATCAAACACCACCGTCATGCACCCATTGCCCACAAGAGCCCTTCTCAGAATAGGATGGCTTGAGCCTTGAGAATGCAGTCTGCACGTGTGCACGAAACCCCTGGGACACCTTTGCTGATCAGTTCTCACCACCCCGCACTGTCGCCGTGCGCTCGCCTTCCATAGGGCGGTGACAGGCCGCCGTTCACAGACACACGCACGCACACAACAGACGCCAATCACTGGCCGCAAAATCACACCCTGTGCGCACAGGCCCAAAGGCCCAAAGGCTCAAAGACACACGACCCACAATTTTGTGTAGCATGTCGAATCTCGAATGCCAGCCGCCACTGGCACCCACCCCTATATAGTTTAAATAATCTGCAAGAAATGTTTGTGCAGTGCGAGAACTTGTACGAACCCATTTCTTGCCTTTTACCAGAAGTGGCCGCGAGCTCCGCATAACACTGCACTTATGCAATCTTTGGAAATCTCATGGGTTCAACCCATCTTTTTGCCATTTTTGTTTTTGTTGCCATCGTGTTCGCCGTGGCTGGTTTCCTGAGACCCATCCGGAGCGCGATTTTTGCAACGTGTGGTGTTCTTTTTGCGCTGTTCTTTTGAGCAAACATGAACACACCAGATAGGCAAGAAGTATATCACTTGATTGAGGTCAACTAAAAACACATGTGTGAAAAAAAAACCCTGTATACACCACATACTCTTTCTTTCTTTTAGATATGCATACATTGTATAGCGAGGCCGCATTCAAGCCAACGTTGTAATCTTGCACCAAACGCACGTCTTGCTGTCAAAGGGCATGTAGATGCATAAGAAGCAATAAATATCATTGAATAGATGGACTTCCATTCCTCTGAAACCTCAAAGCACAAATACAAACGTGCGTCTAGCACTTCATGTTGATGCCATGCCTCTTCTCCTCCTCTCGAATCTCAAACATGACCTGGACTCCGACGAAGAGCGCCCCACACGCGCCCCAGAAGAATGCAAGTCCCGAGTAGCTTCCCATGATTCCCTTTATCAACCCGTCAAGTCCATCCAGGCCCAAAGCGAATCCGACCAAGTTCGCTATCATGAGCATAAGTACTTCCCCGACCGCACCAAAACCACAGAGAAGGCGATAGGCGTTTGGACAGTCTTTCCACTTGCGCGCAGGGAAAATCATACCGGCAATGATCTCTGGGAGCACAAACAACGTCACGAGCCAACCCCACATCAGGAGCCGAAGCTGGATATCGTGCCAAATTGCAATGAAGGTAAAGACAACCAGGTAGCTGAAGACTGCTCGGGCCTTGCCCCAGACACCAGGCAAAGCACTACCACCCAAAGGAATATATAGGTACCTCAAACTCCACTTATTGAAACTTTTGTGCCACCCACGCCAAAATTGCATGACAGAATAGTTGTCGCTCATACAGCGGACCATGTTCTCGGGAGGGTCAATGCCGTCTAGTAATGCCCATAGGCGAAAGAAACGCCAAGGAATGAGAAGCTTCAGCCAAATGTGCTTGAGGTTGAAGAACCCCAGCATACTGAGTTGGGCTGGGGTGTATTGAGTCCAGTCTGGACGCGCCTTGAAGATAGCGACCATGTACAAGTAGTGGATCATGACTTCCATGGTGAGAACGACAACAGCGAAGCGGACAGCATAGAGTGTCGTCCGCTTCGTTGTAATACTATGAGGCCGGTATCGTAGCTGAGATATGTGGTCGTTGAATGTCACAATAGGTCCTGCAAGGTATAGCGGTGAATACGTGGTGTACGCCAAATAATTCCTGAAACAAAAGTCTTCGGCCTTCGCAGGAATGGTGACACGATCTCTCTCCGAAAGATTCGACGCATCCAGCTGCTTCTTCTTGATCTCATTAGCTTTACTAGTAAGAGTTGGGAGGCACAACGAACCTCGACAGGGCTGCCAGCCTTTGAATTCACACTCCAGTAGTAGTCCATGTTAAAGCTAATAAGTCGTAAAATGGTGAACTTGAATAAAACTTCCCACCTTGACATGAGGCCTCCATAACTGTCAAGTGCGGAACCGGGATTCCATGCCGGTTGTCCTTTTTCAGAAGCTGGCGATACAGGGAGGAAAATAGAAAGAAAGGATGCGTAAGAGTAGCCTCTACAAAGTTCGTTGGCAAAGAGGATGCCAACGTTGAAGACCCAGGTGGCGACTGGAATATACTTCCGAGGCAGTTTCTTAGCGATATTGTAGTTCATATACAATATACCGCCGATCTTGAAGATCGAAAAACCATGCAGGGCAGTGAGAAATACAATAGCAAAAGGGATATCGAAGGAGACGCGTTGGTTGAGACGAGCGTCCGCGGCAGCTGCGGCAGTCAAGCCCATGGTGAGTGGATTTGGACCTGCTGTCGGCCGTACCTGGGTGTACATGTGGGCACCCCAGAAGGCATCATACGCTTTTCGAATCATGGGATGGAGAAGTACAACAAGTATGAGATAGGGTATGTTCTTCCGGAATCCCGAGTATTGAGCATCAGAATCATCCTACGATCAGTCTTAGCGAACGAGAGGAAGGAATTGGGAAGTAAGAAGCATACAACTTTGCGGCCAGGTATCCAGCCATCGGAGAGCTCATGGGAAAACTTGGAATAATTTGGATGAGACTCTTTAAATATGTTAACCATTTGCTTCAAAGATACGCACAGATACCAGCGTAGGTAGTCTCTACTGACCTTTGGAAACATCATATACCGTCTTCAGCATGAGCGGTATACAAATTCCTATGACTCCAAAATAAAAATAGAATTCCGGGGTATGCCATCGAGACCCCTCAGCATTCACTACCGGTTTTCGTCCTCTAGACTGGCCATTCTGTATTGGCAGTGTCTTTGCGGAGTCGAGGCGGGCCTCTTCAAGGGCTTCCTTCGGGGGTGCGGTGGATGGGACGATGAAGCGAGTGTCGAGTGTGTCTAGGGAGTAGAGCTGCCGGAAGTACTGGAGCCACATGTTGCTAGTATGTTCACCTACACATATTAACGCCTGCAAGAGAACGTGGTGGGAATATCGGAATTGTCTGGAGGGGAATGAACGTGGCGTTATGGTGAGGGGAGCGTGAGCAAGGCAGGAGCTCGCCCTCGCCAACCCCCAAAGTTCGCGATGCGACAGCTCTTCTTCTCCATCCTCCCCAACGCCTGTCGCCGCCACGACGCAAGACCGCAGTCCGCCAAGCTCCTTACGCGTCAATTCGCCCACTGAATTCGAGCACCGCTTTTAGAGAGTGAAACCTCGGAACAGCTTTGCGCGATGAACATTCCTAATTCCTCGACCGCACCGAACGCGGGCGAGTATGCTGGAGGTAACGACCTCAATTATTCATGAGTATAGATTTTTTTTCTAATTTCTTGTACAGATGAGGTCTCTGCGATTGTCCTCGACCCCGGCTACTCGACCACCCGCGCTGGTTTCGCGGGCGAGGATGTACCCAAATCCGTTTGCCCTTCATTTTACGGCCATATCGACTCCGACACTCCCCGATATCTCTTTGGCGAGAACGCGATTCACGACCCGCTGGACAACTTGCATATCAAGAACCCGTGGGGCTCAGATGGCATCGTAGAAGATTGGGAAACTGCAACAAAAGTCTGGGAATATGCAATCACAAGTAGGTTAACAGGCAACAAACCGGGTGACCCTGCGAAAAATGGGTTGAATGACGGAAATACGAATGGTAATGGTAATGGGGAGACTATGGATGTGGATATGGAGGGACTGGAGAACGTAGAGAACATGGAGAAACCACTCGAAGACAGCCCGCTCCTCATGACAGAACCAGGATGGAATTCGGTCAAGGCGCGGGAAAAGTACATTGAAATCGCCATGGAGGAATGGGGTACACCAGCGTTCTACGTGCAAAAGACGGGAGTCTTGGCTGCATTCGCGTCCGGCAAAGCATCTGGCATCGTAATTGATGTGGGAGCATCGCACACATCAGTCACACCCGTTCTAGACGGAATGGTTCTGAAAAAGGGAGTGCAGAAGTCACCACTTGCCGGAAACTTCGTCTCGAACCAAATCCGCATGATCTTCAAGCAATCGCAACCCGAGATTCCTCTCACACCGCATTACCTTGTCAAATCCAAGACCCAAGTCGATGCCGGAACCCCAGCCCAAGCCACATACAAGACATATGAAATTCCGCCTCTCGACTCCTTCCGATACAATGAGGAAGAGCGCGTTCTTACCGAGTTCAAGGAGTCGGTCATCGAAGTTTGGCCTGGACCTGGTCGCTTCACAAATGGCACAAACGAAGAGCTCGCCAAGTCACTGCCGGGTAGACCTTTCGAGATGCCAGACGGATGGAATCAGCTATTCGGGAGTGAGCGGTACAGGGCTGCGGAAGCTCTGTTCGATGCCGGGGCTGCGTTACAAGATGCTGACAATCCACGCCCCAAGGACGAGCATACCATCCCCAGGCTTGTCCAAGCAGCCGTCCAACAGGTCGATGCTGACCAGCGACCTCTACTTTTGGCGAACATTGTCGTTACGGGCGGGTCGACACTGTTGTACAAGTTTAACGAACGTCTCAACTACGAGATCAACACTATCTATCCGTCCACGCGGAACAAGCTCATCGCCCCTGGGCCTCTAGTCGAGCGCAAGTATGCGGCATGGATCGGTGGCAGTATTCTTGCTAGTCTGGGAAGCTTTCATCAGCTGTGGATCTCGAGGAAGGAGTATGAGGAGCACGGAACTAATATCGTAGAGAAGAGATGTAGGTAGATGTCGACGGAATGAGTCTAGGGAGTAAGTATTAGGGTTGGAAGCATTATGAATTCATGTAGGCGTCAAAAGCTTCCTTGTCTGCAATGTTCAATTATATGTTCACAATCTTGACGTTAAATTTAGGCAATTTCGAGAAATCCACTGCACTTGAATGGTATGGGTAGACCTCCACCATAGCTGAATTCAATATTGGCTTTTCATTTGTGATGTCGTTGGCTCGTCCCCTCCCAACTGGGCGTATTGTACATGTTATGCATGTTTCAACCGCCCAGATGTTCATTTCATTTTCCTTTTCTCCTTTCTCTAATCGTGATTGTCTATGAATCCACATCCATCGCTTCCGCTGTAGCCGTCACACTCTCATCCTTGAGCTCATGTACTGTGACATATTTACTGATCTCCTCCCTTGTGATGATCTTCTCGTTTAGGACAGCCGTGGTGCCCTTTTGGAACTTGTAGTTCCTCTGCTTCGGCACGCGGACATTAGGTGTGATGAACCCTCTCATTAATGTCGTCTTCTCCTCGGTTATGACTGTAACATCGACATTGCTACCAGACCCCAGATCGTTGAAGATACCTGCCTGGATGGCATCAGCGCACAGTTTCACAGCATCCTCTCTGGTCATCTTGCTCTTCCACTGCGTTTCGAATACGGACATGGCAGCGAGCGATCCGGATCCCATGGTCACGTATGGCAGCTTATCAGTGGATCCGTGGGCGTGCACGGTGAAGAGGTGCGCACCGGTCGGGTCAACGCCAGCTACAACGAGATATGCACCAATGTGGCCTTGATAGCGGAAGAGGTGCTGCTTCAGCATCGTCATGCAAGTGACGACCCGCGGCTTGCGGCCAGTCGACAGGGCGTGGAGCTCGAGGTTGGAGGAGATAATGGCCGTGGTGAATTCGGTGTCGGCGGCCGTTCCTGCTCCGGCACACCAGATCTGGGGAGCAATGTAGTGTAGTTTCTCACAGTTCTGCATATCTTATTAGAATAATCCAAGAGATATTTGGCTTCGTGTAGAACATGCCTTGTCTGCGACTATGGGCCCACTTGTTGCTCGTGTATCTGCAGCAATCACAACACCACCGTCAAAGAGGCATCCTACAATGGTGGTTCCGGTGCTGGTGGCTTTCGGTAGCGGCACGCCCTGGGCATGGAGGGCGGCATTGCGGTTGTGGTTTGAGAAATCGAAGCCTGGCATGGTTGCTGTTGCACCGGAACGATTAGAGATTCGGATTTAGGGGCAAGATCGCAGAGTTATGAGGTACCGAAACTCTTAATATTCGGCGAGGGTTGGAGAGAGTGCAATGTAGTGTTCGGCGAGCGTGGAGTCGTGGAAGGGTTGCCCGCTGGAGGTTGACGCAGCTTCCCTGCCTGGAGCTTGGACGTGAAATGCTTGGCTTGGCGATCTTAAAGAAAGTCCCGACAACAACGCGCCTCTCTCCACCGCTGAAAGCTGCAGCCCGCAGTCTTGTGCGTGTCGCTTTGCTTCCAAGAACCGCCACCCGAGACAGCAATCTCTCACTCTTTATACAATTTTAAACTTTCCCGTACAGAACCTGCCCAAGTCCTTCCTTATTCTCCTTCTCGCGCCAGCCTCTCAAAGAGCCTTGATCCTCCTTCGATGCCCACACCCACCCTTTGAACCACAGAACACTGTCGCGTAGAGCTCTCTGGTACAAGCCATGGCAGACATGGCGCCGACTGCCACCGCAGGCGATGAGATGCAATGGATCGAGCCAGAGGTAAGCTCGTTTCCTTGTCCATAGCAAGCACTATGTAAGAAGCATGTTAATTGTGTATACAGACTTTGGGTTTCTCTTCCCTCGCATCTAGGGGCGGGAAAGGCACTAGGAAGCTTCGATTCTTACAAACTCCATGGGCCGCTGACAATATGCCCCCATCTTGTGCCTCCCTCCTGGCCGTTGCCTCCACACAGGGTCTCATCGCAGCCGCGAGCCCAGATGCTCTTGTCATAGCCTCTACAGATGCAACACGGAAAGCATTCACAGGGAGAACGGATAACGAAGGCTTCCTCACGGATTTCACCCCCCACCTTACCATCTCTGTTCCCCAGCTTCGTCACCTCACGTTTTCCAGTGGAGAAGACTTTCTAGTTACCAATGCAGAGATTGGAGGTGGCCTAGCTGTTTATGGTGTGCCTGATCTCCTCCAGAAGAAGACTGAGCCTATGACGCGGATAGACACTGGCAATATCGCTGTGCGGGCCTTGGTGCCAAACCCAGCCCCAAAGTTCGAGCACTTCATTGCGATTGTTCTTGACTCAGGAAAACTCAGCATTGCGGAAATCGAAAGTGGTCAATCGAAAGTAATACACCCCACAAACGTAACTTGTGCGGCATGGAGCGTCAAGGGGAAGGCAGTGGTAGCTGGTCTGGAGGATGGGTCCGCAATTCTGTATATGAGCGATGGAGTTAAGATGGGAACAATTCCTCGACCCCCCGATGTAGCAGATGATTATGCTGGTAAGTACATCGTCACCCCCAACTCAAGATAATTGTAACCCAGTTAACGTTTGTTTAGTATCGGCCATTTACTGGCTTAACAACACCGAGTTCTTCATCGCCCACTCAGGTCCTGATGAATCTATCTATCATATCGTAAAATCAAATACATCCCGAAGTGCTTACGAATTTCATAGCTCCGGCGGAGAGTTATGTTATCCAGGATTGAACAGCCCGGAGCGGAAGCCACCCCTTCGTATCTCTGTTTCAAGGTTACGGGATTGGAAGCCTGATCTGATTGATGCACTCATTCTTACTACTTCCAACACCACCGACATTCTCATGATCACGAAATCTAGTGCCACTATTGCCCCCACTCAGGATGTCATCAATGAGTATAACATTACCCAACAAATAGACCACCGCCGAGCTCAATTACCGCAAATTACAGGTACTACACAAGACAGTGTTTCAATAGGTGAAGCCTTGGATTTATCCAGCAAGGAGAAAATAATACGGCCCATTCCTACTTTGGAGGAGATTGGAGAATCTCCCACTCCACTCCCAGCATACCTCGTGCTTAATCACGAAGGTATCCTTAGTGTGTGGTGGATATTATGGGACAAATCAATCGAAACAGGAACTGGCTATCCTGATCTTGTTGCTCTCAAAGAGGAAGCCGAACCAGCAACACCGGCCGCGATTATTCCTGCAAGTATTGCACCACCGGCTCAGATAACGTCCCCATTTGCTCAACCAAAATTGGCTGCAAGTTTAGCAAGCCAGTCGTCATCCACGCCAACAACCTCATTATTCGGAAATCCCATGCAAGCTACCACTGCGTTTGGTGGATCAGCAACGTCTGGTTTTGGGGCTACTAGTTTCCCTAGCCAAGCTATGAAGACTGGTTTTGGACAACCTTCTCAACCTACCTTTGGGGGGCCTTCGGTGATAGGTGGCAGCTCTGGGACGCCTGCCTTTGGGGCAACCTCTGCCATGGGTACTCCTAGCAAGCCTGTATTCGGAGGGACTGGTGGCATTGGAGCTACCAAATCCTTATGGGGGGCACCTTCACCATCAACTTCTTCTTCAACTCCACATAATCCGTTTGCAATGGCCGCGGGTGCCGCGTCGGGATTTAGTCAACTCGCCCAAAATAAACCAAATCCCTTTTCCGCTGCAACATCTAATCCTTTTTCTAAAGATGCAGGCAGTTCTTCCGCCTTTGCTAAGCTCGGTGGTGGAACAACCCCATCTACAAGTTCCGCTTTCTCCAGTTTCACTAGCGTAAATAGTGCCACGTCTCCTTTTTCGAATCTGGCTTCACAGCAATCGGCCTTCTCAGGGATATCGAAGGAGCCCTCGGTATTCCAGGGAGCCAGTACACAGCCAAGTTTTGCATCTACGGTAAGCGTTCAGTCTGGAGTGGGTTCTACGATACAATCCTGGAACACGCCTGCACAGCAGAGTGGTTCTATCTTTGGACAGAACACGCCGTCTTTTACCTCAACTACCTCGACTCAGGAGTCCGATATGAGTGATGCAGCCAACGCACAGAGGAGAGAAAGAGACGAAGCTACACCTACACCTCAAGCTCCACAACCATCCAAGACGAATACGTTCGGTCTTCAAACGACGAAATTTACACTCGGATCTACCTTTAAGGGTGATGGAACCGCCAAAGACGATTTACCGAAGCCCTCAGCTCCAACTGGTAGCTCGATGTTCGGCATTGATTTTGCTTCGACGATTGCAGGACCCAACTCGAAACCTCCAGCAACACCCGTCAAACAAGAGGAGAAAGAGACAAGAGCGCAAGACATATCGACTACACCTGCATCTCTACCAAAACAAAGTAATTCTTTGTTCCCAACCACCACACCAGCAAAAGCTCCTCCAAAAGTGCAGGAGAAACCTTTCATTGATGATGCCCCACTCCCGCCAGATCCAATGACTTGGAAGCCACCAAAGGCAGCTGACGACGATCTACCTCCCATTGCAGGAAGTCCTGCGATCGAAGTGGAGGCACCAGATTCCTCTGTGCCATCTTCTCCTTTAGATGAACAAGGAGATGATTTTGATGTTGAGGAGCAAGACAGTGATGATCAAGTGCAAGAGCCATCTCCCTCAGATGCTGCACGTAATTCTCGAACACCCAAGGCGAGGCATCTACAGGGTGGATTCAATGTACCCCCACAGGCACCTACACCACCAGTCAGAACTACGTCACCTGCTGGGCCCTCTAAATTTGGTCAGACATCGAAGCACCCAGTTTCATCGTTCTTTCCACCATCGACCACCCCTGGTGGCTTCCCTAAACAAACTCCACGTTTTGCTCCTCCATCGTCCAGTATACAAAATAATCGTTCTCCTAGCCCAGTACGGGTAACTCCTACATCAAACCCACCACAGCTTTTCAAGGCACCTGGCACTTCGTTACGACAATCCGTGCAACAGCCACCAAAACCGCCGACTCCTCAGCCCGAAGTCTCCGACCTTTCTGATGACGAAGATGAACGCATTCGGCAAGAGCTAAGTAGAAAGATTGAACCGAAACGCAGCTTGGATCCATTCATTGCACACCAGGATTACACTGGATCATCTCTTACCAAGACTGGCCATGCTGCTCAGATTGAAATAATCTATAGAGACATCAACAGCATGGTCGATACGCTCGGCCTTAATTCACGCTCACTCGCTGCATTTATTCAATACCATTCTAACACACGTCAAGCACTGACACGTAGAGATCTTGAAGAAATCGAGGACCAGGGCGAGGGAGGCCCATGGTACGATGAATGGCGTGTTTCTGAAATTGAAGAGCTGATGGAACTTGAAAATGAGCTCGAGAGAGACCTAGACGAAGGACGTGTTCAAGATGTTGCTGACAAACTCGGCCAACTAGCAAGACTACTCCGTGAGAAAGCAAAACTTATGACCAAACTCAACGATATACGTCGTCAAATCATCAACCGAAAGGACCCAGAGAAGGCAGAGGCCTTGCGTAAAGCTGCCCTACCGAAGGAACTGGCTGACCAGCAAAAGGCACTCCGAACTGAGTACGCGCGTTTATTGTCTCTGTTAGCTCAGACTGAAGAAGCTACCATGCTTCTTAGATCAAAGTTAGCGTCCCACAGTGCTGAGAATGGAAAAAGTGGGGCAGTTCCAACTGTAGATGCTGTTAAGAGGACCATCACCAAGATGATAGCCCTAACAGAAAGGAAAAACAGTGAGATTGTTCTCCTCGAATCTCAGCTGCGCAAAATCGGCCTGGGTGAGAGTAGTCGTCCTGCATCATCATCTTCGCGCAATTTTGGTACACCATTACGCGCCTCTCGGGGCATAAGAGGCCAATCACCATTTGCTACACCACCAACCAATAAAAGCGTGAAAATGAGTCTGTCGGAACTAAACAGGAAAGCAATGACGCCCGAAGTGGACGAGACTACACCCAGTCGTGGATACGGGCTCTTTTACACTCCCGACGGGAGTCCACCCCCTAGAGACTCACTAGTAAGACTCGCAAACAAGATGGATGATGACGCCCTTGTAGGGTTGAGAGAGACTGCAGGACGGAGGAAAAAGCTTGCTCAGGGACTGGCAAACGCAGTGTTAGCAAGGGGAGTAAAGGTCACAAGCGTTAAATAGCCTGGGGATAAGATAAAGGAGGCCATTGTCACAATTGTGTATTACTAGGCGTGCGATGTTGCAAATGTTTTGAATACCAATTTCGTAAGGATTTGAACGAGCATTAGGTATAATACATATTCTGCACTTTTGGAATAGAATGGATCAAAGACAGGATATTGTCCACTTCAGACAGCGAGTGGGTAAATTGAGGGGAGAAATGCATGTCCTTATGTGTTCTGGTTTAAATAAGTCTGCTATAGTGTTGTATCCGACCCACAGGATGCTCTTGACTCGACTTTTAGAGCATGGGTAGTTCATACAATGCCACTGAATCTCTCCTGATAAAAGCTTGGACTCTGGGCTTTGTTAGTGGTTGCCTACGCAACCACAGGCATGTCCCTGACATGAAGAAGAGCTTGAAGAGGCCCTTCTTCCAGTTCAGTATTAAGTGAGAAGACGACAGTATGTTTTTTAGATGAGATTCCTTAAACTTCGAACAGCACTTCGTCCAATGAGAGATTGTGTATTGCCTTTGCCTGATTAAACACGTGATCAATTCTAACTTTCGCGCCCCGCAACCCGTGAACGCGACCAAACAGACAGGGGTGGCAGGCGCTTGCGAGTCTCCACTGCGTTTACTTAATTCCTCGTCTCGTTCACCGCTCTCCCAAACATACAACCCCTCCCCCATCCCACACTCACAGCGCATACCCGACTCTCCCAGTTGAGATTCTATATTTCAATTAGCAGCAACACCTGTGCCCCTCCCTCGTCTCGATTACCCCTCCATTCGTCAACATGTCTGTTGTCTCGCTGCTTGGTGTCGAGGTCAAGAACAACCCTGCCGCATTTGACGCGAAGTACGAGTTCGAGATCACCTTCGAGTGTCTCGAGCCTCTACAGAAAGGTGCCTCAATTTATTTCTATCACATCGCGACGCGCTAACACAATGCTCCAAAGACCTCGAGTGGAAGTTGACCTACGTTGGCTCCGCGACCTCGTGAGTGATCTCCTCCTTATTAAATCCCAAACATTCGAACCTAGAACTAACATAGGCTACAGCAACGAATATGACCAAGAACTTGATTCAGTGCTTGTCGGACCTCTCCCCATCGGTGTCAACAAATTTTCCTTCAGCGCAGGACCCCCAGACCTCTCGCGCATCCCTAATAGCGAGATCATCGGTGTGACTGTCATTCTACTTAGCTGTAGCTATGAAGAGCGAGAGTTTGTCCGCGTTGGATATTATGTGAACAACGAGTACACGGATGAGGCTCTCGCGCTCGAGCCGCCAGCGAAGCCCATCATTGAGAAGGTCCGGAGAAGCATTTTGGCCGAGAAACCGCGTGTCACGCGCTTTGCAATCAAATGGTATGACTCAGTGTAAATGAACTCTAGGCAGCTACTCACTTTCACAGGGATTCCGAAGAGTCTGCCCCTCCAGAGTTCCCCCCTGACCAGCCCGAGGCCGACGAGGGTGTCGCCGATGGCGACCAATATGGCGCCGAGGAGGAAGAGGAAGAGGATGCTGAAGCCCTCGAGGGTGCTCCTGCTGAGGGCGAGGACGCTGAAATGGCAGGTGGCGAAGAGACTGCTGGCCCCGCGATCGACGATGACGCCGTGTCAGAAGCTGGCAGCGAGGAGATTGATCTTGAAGAAACGGAGGGCGAAGACGAGGAGGAAGAGGGTGAGGAGGGTGGTGATGACGACATGGAGATGGATGAAGCCGAACCAGCAGCTGGTGACAAGCTGCCACAGCCACCAGTTGCACACAGCGCTGATGTGATGGTGCATTAAAGTTGGTGGACAGACGGTCCCTCAATAGGCACCTACATATCCTCGATGGGCTCCAGACATTTAATGGAGTATTGAATGCATCCACATCAAAAAGATGCAGGTAACGAAGTTATGGATTGTGTGATATTCTTGGCGATTGGCGATGGACGAGATTTTGGGCAGCCTACTGGATAGACCACCATGGTGGTAGGTACCACGAATTCAGAAATCAGACCAATCTCGCTATTTTCCTCCCCCCAGTTCACACACACCGGGGTAAAATGTTCAAGTGATGAGCCGCACTGATGGCCGCTGCATTCGCAGTCGTGTCTCGTATGGTACTAAGCAAAATAAGTATAAGTTTATACCGGTTAAGCTACAAGACATCCCGCAAGCGTAGTTTGCTGCGGCAGTAAGACGAAGATCAAACCTTATGTTCATAGGTTACTAACTCCGCGTTCGGCCATAGCTTTTCGTACCAAGTTAAGAGGCTGTACGCATACGAAACACGTCGTACTGGCAGATACTGCAGGCAGCAAAGCTGAGCCCGATGACACAGCAAAAGAACGGCCTCATCTCGCAGTTCCGTATCTCGCTCAGCCCAAGGACAAATGTTCCTCTTTTATAGGCCATACCCCTGTAGAGCCACACCAACAGTGCCCAATGCGGCGACTCAAAGCGACAGTGCGCCACTTTTCTTCAAGCCCACAACACAGCCTCTTTAATCTGGCGGCGCAGCCTTGTTCGACCTCAATTCGACGCGCCCAAGGTTCCGCGCTCTAGAACATTTATAGCAAACGTGCTCCCTGGGCGCGCGTCAAGGAGCTCAACGCCGGCTTTCCTAGGGCGTCCAGTGTCTTTGATGGCCTTACGCATGCCATATGCTTCCACAGGTGCATAGCTTGTCTCGTCCGCACACCTCCACCACATCCGCCTTTGAATCCTACACATTTCGAAAAAGCCCAGCACCTTCACTTGATCCTTTCTTTCAATACCAAACCACAGCCTACTCATATTTCCGCCATTGAATCTTTCGCACGCCTGTTCCTCGCCCATTCTCATCTACTTCCGCAGCCTCTCCAAATAGCTCTTCAGTCTCCAACCAGCCTCCTTATTAAGGTTCCCCGCTGCTGTGCCTTCGCCAAGGGCGCATACTGTCACTTGTATTGCGGAAGAGCGGTCACTCGTATAGCGCCACAGAGAACCGGTCTTGTGGCTATTTCGGCAGACCACCCCGCCAAATGTGAGTCTCCAGGTCACTCTACCTCACCCAACAAAACCTATGACGCCCAGCGCCACCACCCCCCAACAGCCTCCATGATACTGCGCGCAAGACTGTCACCAGGCAGAGCACCACTGTGTAAACCTTCGCACGTAGATAAGGGCTAACACAACAGTTGCTTCTTCAGCGCTCTAGATCCACATACACCAACAATGAGCTATTACCAGCAGGGTCAGCCATCGCTGGGGGCGACCTTCTACCCTGGAGGACAGGATGACTACTTCCTGCCCGCCCCTTCGCCGGAGGTGATATCTCCAGCGCCTCAGCGGTTTGTCTGCCCCCACTATTTCCCTAAAATTGCGCTTGCTGACGTAGCCTCTGCAATAGGATTATGCCCGAAGTGCCGGAGAACATGCAAGAAAACATTGCTCACCTTGAACTAGAGGCAAACGGACCACGAGGCTCGGCAGCACCCATGTCTCCTTCTGCCAACGGCTATAACCAGTATAATCAGTCGTCACCGAACTTCCCGCCTCGGCAGTCGAGTATGCAGCATACACAGCTCCCGAATGACGCACAACACGGTGGGCATGGGCAAGGACAAGGGCAATGGCCAACAAGACAACAAAGCATATCGGCTACTTTCAAGCAGCCTCCAAACGTCCAACCTTCTGCGCCGCAGCAGCCGTCACACGATTACAATCAGTTTGCACACCACAATGAGATTCCCAACTTCTCCGTATTCCCGAAACTCCAGATCCGACCCCCAAATGTCCCCCCTTCAGATGATGAGAAGGAAGCGGTGTTGGAAAACGCGCGGCTGCCCGTGCTGAATTCGAATGACCCGGAGATGCAGCTGGCGTGGGCACAGGATGCTCTTGCGTATGTAGATGCAGCAATGCTGCACGAGCAGCGTCTCGCCGAGATACAAACAGCCCGTCCAGTCACGCCTCAAGTGGAACATCAGTTACGAGTTGATGCTATGAATGTTGTTGGATTTTTGGCAGATCAACATCACCCAAAGGCAGAATTCATGCGGGGCATGTGGCTCGAATTCGGAAAGTTTGGTCTTCGAGTTGATAAGAAAGAAGCTTTCCGGTGTTATACCCGAGCGGCGCAAAAAGGTTACGCAAGAGCAGAATATCGAATGGGTATGCAGTTTGAACAGTCAAACGATCCGATTAAAGCCCTTCAGCACTATAAGCAAGGCTCGGAGGCTGGTGATTCCGCGTCAAATTACCGCCTAGGGATGATGACTCTACTCGGGCAACATGGACAACCCCAAGATTACTCCAAGGGTGTGCAATTGATTCGACAAGCTGCGAGCACTGCGGATGAAAACGCCCCTCAGGGTGCCTACGTCCTCGGGATGCTCCAGGCGCGGGAACTCCCCCAGATTAACGTCCCTGAAATTTTCCTTGCTTATGATGAAAAGGCCGCGAAGATGAATATCGAAAAGGCAGCTTACCTCGGATTTGCAAAAGCTCAGCTCAAGATGGGATCTGCTTATGAACTTTGCAGTTTAGGGAGTGAATTCAACCCCACATTATCCATGCACTACAACGCTCTAGCCTCGCGACAAGGGGAGGCCGAGGCTGATATGGCGATCAGCAAATGGTTTCTTTGTGGTTATGAAGGAGAGTTTCCAAAAAACGAAGAGCTAGCATATCAGTATGCCCAACGAGCTGCTCAGGCAGGGCTCGCAACAGCTGAATTTGCTATGGGTTATTTCAATGAAATCGGAATGCACGTTCCCGTCAACCTTGATAAAGCGTTGGAATGGTATGATAAAGCATCAAGGAACGGTAACACGGATGCTGTTATGCGGATTGAGAGTATTTCCAAATCTCGGACCCTTTCGAAGAAAGATCACGAAAATATTGCAATTAACAAGATCAAGTCTCAACACGGCTCTATGCGCGGACAGCGCCCTCTTAGACTGCAGAAGCCCGCCGCACCCCCTCTACCCGCAATTTCAGATGTCAGTCCTTCCGATTATGGATCAGATAACTCATCAGCAGTCTCTGCCAGTGCAAACTCGCGATTGCCTGATCGCAACGCTACGACAACTCCATACCCTTTATCAGACAGGCCACCAGTAATTGCTGCTACAACAGCACCACCCGTTGGTGTGCCGTATGATCGACCTGCTACAGTTACACCGTATCCTATGGACAACGGACCGCCCCGGATAGGAGGCCAAAGACCAGGGCCCGGTATGGCAGGAGGTTTTGCACCCGAACTGAGGTCTGCCACTGCACGACCCGCGTCCACTGCCTTCAACATTAACCCCAATGTTTATGGGGCAAACGACGGGTATAACGGTGGTCGACCACCGCAACAAGGGCCAGGAGGCATGGCACCTCTACCATTGCGCCCACATACCAGTGTAGATAACATGGGCCAGGGCAGAGGACGCCCTCCTAATGGTGGGCGAGGTACCTTGCCACCAGGACCGGGTGCATACAGGCAGCCCGGAGGGCCAGCCGCTCAGCGACAAGAGGCTTATGATAGACCAGCAACAACCCAGCCAATGAAAAGACAACCAACTTTGCCTGACATTGGGTATGTTGCGCCTCTTGAGCCACGGCAACAACCCCGCCCCTCTACGGTTCAACCTGGCCAGGAGAGCAGGATTTCGGCCCGGCCAGAACGGCCGTCAACCGCAGCACCTGGGCCTCGACAACCTATCCGTACGGGTACTACCAACAGTGCTGCTGGGCGACCAATCCATCAAGATACCATGTCATCACACGGATCAAATAAACCAGCCAGCAAACCATTGGGTCCACAGCAACAGCCTCCGAAGCAGACACCAGCGCCGGCGAAGCCCGCAGAAACAAAACCGGCGGCAGCAGCAAAGCCTCCAAAGCCTACTGAGTATCCACCAGGCAAAGGCCCC
Source organism: Clavariopsis aquatica (assembly GCA_013620735.1). Taxonomy (NCBI): domain Eukaryota; kingdom Fungi; phylum Ascomycota; class Dothideomycetes; order Pleosporales; genus Clavariopsis; species Clavariopsis aquatica. Next base: position 21,148 of record JAAZQE010000178.1, read on the forward strand.
AAGACATTCGACGAGATGGGGATTGGGCAGGCACCCAGCGACAAGGATTGTGTAAGTACCTAAATTCATGCATGCATCATTTCAAGTTCTCGCTAATATGTCACAGATTGTCATGTAAATAACGGTACCGCGACGACTCTGATTGATCTTTGGGCGTTCACTGGGTTGCATCACGAAGTGCTGGTGTAAGCAGGGATTTTGCAAAAATTCGAGTATTAATGATTACCCCTATACCCACAATACATAGCATCAAGAGACCCTATGTATTGCAAATCTGCGTGTAGATTAAAAGCTGCTAGGAGTATCCCTCGACGCCGATTTCTACACTCTGTGTACCATTTGACCCTGTCTTCAATTACCTCTTATTTTGTGTTCTGCCCAATTGATTTCATCCAACTGAGCTTTAGTTAGACTCCCAAATTTGGTTGTTGTCTGTACAGGTGGCTCCTTCTATCGGCGGCGTCACTCTCCTGCCTGATTTACAATCCATGTCACCACCACACTTCGTCTTTCCAACCCACTCTTTACTCCTTTATCCACTCACCAATCCTTTACGTTCAAACACCTCCATCGCCACGTCTGCAATGGCACCCAGGAAGGAGAAGACAGAGAAGGTTTCGGCAAACGAGGCGGCCGACACCATCCTCCACTATCTACGTATATAAATAAGCACAAAACTCTGGATCCTCTCTGCTCTACTAACACATTCCCTCAGGTAAGCAAAAGTAAGTGTGTAATCTTGTGTTTATTTCTACATTAGTATTCATGCGCAAATGCCAGTCGTCCATACTCGGTAAGTGTTGCACTTCGTCCGCATGTATTAGAAGCTTCTCCAACTGCAGATAGGCTACCGATATCTCTGCCAACCTGCACAACAAGGTCACCAAGGGTATGATCTCTATGGAAGCGAGAAATTACGATATATTGTTTGACGTAGGCACAGCTGCTACAGCGAAAATCTTGAGGGATTTGCATGAGCGTAGAGAGATTGAAGGACGCCCAGCCGGTAGGTAAACCTATTAGCACCTGTTTCTTCACCAATTGACGCATTACAGGTAAACAGATCGTTTACCATGCTCTTCAGGTAAGCCTCATAGAAGGTCTTTTCTCGATGAGATATACTACTTTCGAAAATTTGCGTACTCAGAAACAGAACCCAGAAAACTCCTGCTCTTCCGAGCAACTCAGCGTCCTCGACGCCACGATCAACCAACTCCGCACCTCAACCTCCACTGCACTCTCTACTACCAAAATTCTGCGTCACACACTCTCTACTCTGAACTCTACGCTCTCAACCAGCGATCTGATCTCCAGTGTGTCTGCATTAGCAGCAGAGAAGACAGAGCTCCTGGCTCGCCTACATAGTCTAAAAGTAGGAAAGGTGAATAAGGTCACCAAGGAAGAGCGAGAGGACACAGATAAGGAGTGGAAGAAGTGGAGCTTAACTGCGAAGAGGAGGGAGAAGATTGCCAGGGAGATGTGGAATTTGATCGAGGACTGTCTGCCGGATGCAGAGAAGAAGGCGGATGTGAGGGAGACCCTGGGGCTCGATGATTAGATAGGTAGGATAAGGATTCACTATGCAAGAGCACTTGACAGATCCCCAACAGAATACAGCAGATCAAAGTTATTGTACATAGAAGCAAAAGTCTAACAACATGTTTTTAACCTCCAAATTGTTTCAAGAATTTCAAATTCATTTTTTCAATTAGAGTTGCTCCTATACTTGAACTTATCTATTTTCCGGGCAAAATCCAAAATCACTAGAGGTACGACTCTGAGGTGCGTAAACGGTATGTCTTTTTCATTGTACTATAATGCATTTGACCAGATGATCCTGCACTACTTTATACAAGCTCAAATCAAGACTGTTCATTCGCCATACCAAATATCCCAAACGCGCCACAAAAAATGTCTGTAGCCCTATTGGGCAATCAAAGGAAACTAACACCTTTAATGACACCCCATAGTAAAGGGTGAATGAAGGCAGTATCGTATCCCAAGCTAGTATGACAGCACCAACCCTTGTGATTCTAACTAAAGACTCAATTCGTTTCATAGAAAGAGCAATTCAAATCACGATTTCGCCTTTTCCTTTCTTTTCTCTTTTCTGGCTTTCTTCTCTTCCCTTTTTTTTATTTCTTCTGGCGTACGGTGTTTCTTATGCTTCTTCATTGGCGACTCTTCTCGTTCTCCTCTCATATCCTCGTTGGCGTGCTTCCGCTTCTCTCGTTTATGGGAAGTGTGTATTGTCCCATTTGTCATGGCGCGAGCGGGTACTTCCATCTCGCTATCCGATGAGCCTATGGTTACCGGTTCTGAAGGCCCGAAGCCGGAGGGGAAAAAGTTCATTTTTAGACCTTTAACTTGTGGTCGTGGAGTAAGGATTGTGCTTGAAGTTATGAAGGATGTTACTGCGGGGGTGGTGGTTGGAGGAGCTAGGTTGGGGAGCTGGATAAGTTGTTGGAGATGGAGGGTTTTGGTTATACGGGTTGGGACTGTTTAAATTAGTTGGGGGTAGGAGAGACGCTTGGAAACAGGTTTACCAGCTGTGAAGCCTCTATTCTGAGGTATGAGGACAGCCTGTGATTGTTCGTTTTTTTCTTGCTCTGAGAATCCATACTCAAGGCCATTGAGTTTCAGAATGGCGTCTCCTTCGAGGGCTTTATCCATTGCTAGTTCTTTGACTGACTCAAGAGGTAGGTCTGCAGGAGCTTTGATATGCCATATTTGTTTTCCCTCAAGGTTCGTGAACATTCCAGTCGCTTGCGAGGGATTGTAGGGCGTAGGGATTGCTGTGAAGTCTTTGGGAGGAACGTATGCTTTGGCGGGTCGGAAGTCCACCACGTGTGATTGCGGGGTTTTAGACTGGCTGGGTTGATTGTTAGTTTATTAGAAGAGCCGATAGCAAGAGTACGTACTTTGGCGCAGCATTCTGAGTTGTAGACGGAACCGACTCTTCATCTGACTGGTCGCTTGAGCTGTCCGAACCGCTTGAGCTCTCACTCGAATCCCTAGCTACCTGTTGATTTCCCTCCTTTTGGGTAGGTGTTTTAATCCTTATACTCTCTTCCTCACTATCCTCACTGTCCTCACTGTCCTCCGAGCTCGAAGATATCTCCCGTACTTCCTTTATAACCTTTCTCGGCGCAGCGCTCGGTTTTGGCGTAGGCTTCTCAACTTTTTTGGCTACCCCATTTACCTTCGGTCTATGTACAGCTATAGTTGTGGTCGCTTTCGTTTTTACTGGCTTTTCTTTCTTCCTTTCTCGAGGCGGAGCTTCATTCCCAGACTCGTCGCTGCTAGCGATAAATTCCTGGCTCAATGGTGGTTTAGATGATGCGTGGGTTGGTTTGGAGGGAGATTTTGAGGGTTTAACCGGGAGAGGTATGGGAGTTCGTTTGATCTTCTTCATTGTGTGTGCTGTACCATATCTTGTGATGGTTTGGAGGTGCAAGTGAGGCGCGAACTTTTTTTGGCGGAGTAGAAGTTCTGCCGGGGGTTACCGCTTCTGTTCATAAGCCTAGCCTATTATGGGTTAAGGCAGGCTAGAAATTTGGGCAAGTCCTCAGTCGTATCTCCTGTATACAATTATCCTGACCTCACACGGATCAAACAACAAAATGCCCGGAAAGAGAAAGAGAGGTAATGTCCCAAACTTTTACTTGTCACACTTAGAATTATCATATTTGTCATACACCAGATCAGGTTTTCTAATTTCACGTGAACAGATTTTATCACAAACGGGAAACCAATGAGTGCACACGCTGCTGCAAAATCGAGATTCTATTCTGCAAAAACAGGAAAGGAAGGTATTGTATCGCATGAGCACGATTCCATGGTCGGACCTTTGGAACCTGAGTATGAAGAAGAGCCTAGCGATGACGACAATATCCATGATACACTACAAAATGTACAAATGTGCAGCTGGCGCGATCGAGGAAATAATGTTTTGATAGACACCGATAAAGAACTTAAGGTTGTACTACTAAATGGAGAGGATATTACTCTTATGGGTGTCTTCGATTTCGTCGTCGAGAAAGGGGCCATCAATATCAACGGTGCCAATTTCGCAGCGTGCCAACGTCCAGGACAGAAAACTTTAGCTCAGCGAGTCTTTGTGCCCTCTACTCATCCGATCTCAAAAATCAGAGCTCTAGATGATACGAATCAAATTCGTTTTCTCCATTGTACCGACAACCAACTTGCACCCTTGAGGGCCATATCTCCGTTGTTTGCTAGAATTTGGAATGAATCCTCTGGGGGGAAGACGTACAGATCATTTTCTTTTGTAAGTATATCTCTTGTTACCAATTTTTTGACAGTATTCCCTTTTCTCGATCAGCACGTTCCTCTCATTTCAAAACCCTTCTTTGCACCAGCTTACCTGAAGTGGAGCTACCGGACTCAGGTGCGAGCCTGGTGAAACGTGTGCTGTCACCGGAATCCATACCACAAGATTGGTCACGACAAATTGAAGACTGCGCTAGCAGTTTGTCCACTACCATTGTATGTGGTGCCCCGTCTTCGGGTAAATCCAGTTTTGCCAGAAGACTCCTAAATCGATACCTTACCGGGCATGGAAGACTCGCTTCTGCTGTCGCTGCTGTTTACTTCTTAGATCTGGATTCAGATACGCCAGAGTACAGCCCTCACGGTCAAATATCTCTCACACTTGTACGTGAGACTAACCTTGGCCCGTCGTTCACGCATTCATCCCCTATACCTGGTTCTGCAAGCACCAATAAGAATATCCGTAGTTATCCTGTCATGACTAAAGATCTGCCGTCAAACTTCCAGGATTACTTCACTTCCTGTATAGATGAATTGCTGCGGATATACGCGAATTCTCAACAGGAAAACCTTCCCATACCACTCATAATTAACACTCCCGGTTGGTTGTACACCTCAAGGTTCGATTTAATTCTCCAATTGATATCCCAAACCACACCGCAACACCTTGTTCACCTTAGGGATCTCGATTCAATAGACGAAGGACAGGCCCACAAGTTCTACGATTTGAATACTATGGCCAGGAAGCATCGAGTCCACGTCCACGAATTGACAGCCCAACCGAACTTTGGAACACTATCCCGGACCATCACTGAGCTGAAAGACATGCAAATGCTCTCCTACTTCCACTGCACTGGCCAAATAAAAAAACTAGACACTGCGCAGCATACATTTAACTCACAACCACTCTCTACCATGACCCCTTGGGAATTCTGCTACGAGGAAACAGAATATTCGCACCAGACGTTCATCGGATTCCTTATGCTTGGCGAATGGGTAGACCCGCAACACCTCATCACTGTGCTTAATGGTTCCATTATTCAGATTGTAGAAACTGAAAACAAAAGTGTTCAAAGTCTATTCGGACAACTTTCTCGGACCAACAAATATAAGATCCCATATTTCGAGAACGGACAAAATGATGCGGTCGAGCTTCTAGATCCCAGGATATCTAGGCTAGTATGTACAGCACTACTTAGGGGCTGGGATCCGGAGAGCCGGGTTGCTCAAGTGCTCGTACCGAAAACTCACGAGGTTCTACTGCAGGGGCTGAGACCTGAGAAGACTGTTTTTGTCTTTGGGTGCTGTGACTCTCCAGAGTGGGCTTATACCGAGGACGCGTATAGTGAGGCTGCAGAACATGAGAAGAATACGGGAGTGGGGGGCCAACCAGTAACCGAGAATGTGGAGTTACCGCCGTGGGTAGCAAGGGCTGATGATGAGGGAAATATGGGGTATTTGAATGTAGTCAGAAGGGTTAGAAGATTCCAACAGTAAGGAAGCGAGCACCTTTTAGTGACATGTGTATATTTATAATTGACTGGGCGGCGCTCGCCGTCGCAGGCGACAACATTTTCATACTCTATCGTGTGAACTGTGCCTGAGCTCTGAGGCGTGGGGGAGATGTCGAGGACGAGATTAAGGAATCGTTGGTGGCCTGCATGTCTAAATCCGACTCGGTGCCTGGATGAAAGTAAGGCGGCGCTAAACCTCAGCCTCATGCTCAATACGGTTAATGCCAACGCATGGTCAACTCCTATTTCCACCACATTCGCTGTGACCCAAAGACAGCCACACCTCACCAACCTACTGATATTGCGACACAGCCTCTTGTGGCTTACGAAAGCAGTATCAGATGCTGGTGTGTAATGGGTGACCATATCTGCTCACCTGTTCAGTTTGCCGAATTAGCCTGTTACCTGCGAAGGCGCGGTCAACACAATAGCACATCCACTGAGTCAACATTTGTTTCTTTCTAAAAGGTGTGAGTCCCCCAGTCAAACATGGGGGTCGTATAGGCCCCATTAGGATGGATTTTGGTGGACGTGATTGTGAGGCTGCAGCACACCCATACGCCATAGGGTCATGTTCAGCCATTTACGCCCCCTTCTATGCGCGAGCCAACCCATTTGTACGGCAATTACAGGTCGCGATTACCAGGCTTACACCCATTTGGCTATCGGCACTTGGACACTGATCTCCTGGACGCGTCTCCAGGTTCCTCCCACGCCACAACTCTGGACGTGTGACCTGGTGCCTCAGTCCTGAGGACGCATGATGGAGGACTCTAGCCTTAGAAAGCTGCTAGCATGCGGCTCTGCAGAATGTAAAACACACATATTATTATCTCATTGTCTCCTCTCATCCTCGTGCGCATTCTCACATTATTACCCTTCATCTCACTTTTCCACATTTAACAATGCGGCCTCTTTGGAAGCACCCCCTGTCCATACTCTTCGTTAGTATCCTATTCTACCAACGTAGTCATGGCGCCGCCGGAGGAAATGCCGATTTCAACAAGCTTTGCAACGAAGTCAGAAGCGAAATGATTCTGGCAGATCCAACACTTGCGAACAACTCCAACCTCGAGTGTCGAGCCATGTACGAACCAGACAAAGAGCCCGCTCTAGCTATCATGCTACCGGTATCCGAGTGTCTCCACCGCTGTCCCGGTTACGAACGATCGCAAATAAAAGCTCTATCCCAATGGGTCGGTCCACTCGTTGGTTTCCTGCTACCAGCCTTAGCCTTCGTGATCTCAATACCTAGATCGATCCGTCTACCCCGAGGAGAGAGCTTGTTTGGCACACGGAAGTTAAAGAGCATACCCTACTTCTTTATAGCAATGATTATCATGATGTTTGATATCATCTTCTGGATTATCACCGTTTTCGCATTTGCTGGGCCTCTTGCTGCCGGAGCATTACACGAGGCACTTGTCGATCATGCCATTCTCAACTACGCTGAGAAAATACTTGCTACTAACCCTGATGCGGCCCTTGCCGCTATCATATTTTCGCTAGTAACGAGCCTAAAACCAGAGAAGGGCGGTTTGGCGGAAAAAGTTTCGGCATACATTGTTGATTCTCCCCATGCTAAGAGGAAGCTACAGGCTCTTCTGTCACTGCTACCGAGTTACGGTGCGCGTGTTGGAATTCCAATCGTCTTCTACCTAGGCGCATATGCCTACGCCATCTTCGATGCGACTACAAAGCGGGGTGATAATGACACCGCCCATGCTGTAGCTTTCGGGCTTTGGTACGGTGTTGTCGTTATCGTGGCCATCGTCAGCTCCAGTGTCCTAGGCGTCGATAACCCAGCCAGTTTCGAAGCCGTCTTCTCCGAAAACTCACCTAAAGACGTTGCTCCCAGCATCCACATACGACCTCCTCTACGATCAAACACGCACCCATACCATTTCCACGACTCTCACTTCCACGTTGTATGGCTTTGGAAGCGCGCCCGTGTATTCCAGGAATGGCCAAAACATTTCGCCGTTGATGATGTGGTTATAACAACAATCAACAGTATCATGCTGCGAATCGCTAGTGGAATGTTGGCCTGTGTACTCATATCCATTCCTTGTGCAGGCGCTTGCTGGATCTCATACCAGACTCCCGAAGTCGGCTTCGGGTGTCGATCGGTTGCGCATCTCATCTACGCAACCTCACAAATCACGCTCATTTGCGTATGGTGGATGTACTACAACTCTAGGTTCCGCATCAGGGAAAGACACCGCCAACAACGCTTCTCGCTGGCTTCAATCCCAATATACACATTCTCTACTATTGCTGTTATCGCAGCTGTTATTTCGGCAATCGGTGGCACTATAATGCAGCTCGTCGGCGTGTTTAGGAACTGTCTCTGCAAAGCCAGTTTGCAGTACCTCTTGCCGAGTAGGAGGGGCCCAGGCCTGGTCAATTTGGCGAGTGACACCCAGGAGCATCGCGATCACGCGAAGTGGTGGATCATCGTGGGTAGTATTGGTATTGGGTTTATCGGCTTGGTAAGCATCGTAGGTTGGGGCTATCAAGCTCGGATTCGAAGCCGTTGTCGACAAGTCATTGAAGCATTGTGATTATGGTCCGTTTCGAGCCTCACGTCCTTAAATTGTCGTTTTTCTTACTTCTGAGCGTTGTTCCAGAAGTACCCCCTGCCTAGTATTTCTTGTTCTTGTTATTGCATTCTCCAGCGTTATTAATATCCCTAGTACGACCTTTTCTTTAAGATACCCCATGTATTTATAGATTCCATTTGTAAAGTAGTCTTTTTTATATATAGATAGATACCCATCTTGCACACCTAGATAGCCTTCATAGTATTTGTATAACCATCTGTACTTTTATCGTCAACTTTGAAATTTCGCAAGGACTTTTTTTTTCAAACTTCCCTTGTATTATTATGTAAAACTAAAATATACTTTATTAAATTGATCATGAGATTTGACGGTAGCCACAGTGATAGTAATAAGGAAAATGAATGCAGTCATTCCCGACGTATTGGAAGGTTGTTCTCATACTGCACTATAACGTATATGTTCAACGAGAGTGGAGTCGTGATAGGATAGCTCAAATCGTATAATGAAGTATAACGTAGTATGATATTGTGCGAAAAGCAGAAGTGGAAATGCCGCATATTTAACATCTCCTAACTAACTACGCCACATACTAATCCTGGCTTCATATGACCAAAGACAATAAATGCATGACCCCAACCTTACATGCTGTCAACCAGAACCCCCCTGTATCACAGTACTCCAAATAAATGAGCAAAGAAGGAAGGAAGAAAGGGAGAAAAAAAAAAAAAGAAGACGAATAAATACCTAATTCATAATTCGTAAAATTGTTCGCCATGCCGATGTCCATACACTCATTCCCCCCATATAAACCTTCCTTTCGGTGTATAACATATCAAAGAAACTATACAGACCTCAGCAGACCTCTTATATTGCCTCTCCAATCCCAGCTATATATTTCCCAGTACCGCCACTATTCTCCCTCTCAATATCAAATGGGCTTGCGAGCGGGGTAGGATTCGAGATAGACTCTTTCCTTGTTTTCCCCTTGCCCTTCATCATCAGACTGAAAGAACTCCCGCTCCCATTTCTTGAGTGTGAAGAATTTGCCCCGCTCGCCCCACGAGCTGCTACGTTATCCGCGTGGTGACTACGATGCAAAGAGAAAGAACCGAGGCTCAGACTTGTATTCCTGCTATGCGTCGTTGTACCGGGCTTCATCGTCGGCGAAGGCTGGATTTTGGGGGTGGGTAGTGCGGTGTCGAATTGAAAGTAGGATTTGGATGCTTCGGTGGGTGAAATTGGGGATGCAAGGGGGGTCGAGGACGCCATTGTACCACCGACCCCTGTTCGTGATGTTGGGGAGGAGACTGTGAGCGGGGGAAATTTCCCTATAATGGAACATGGCGTTGGTGTGATTGAAGCCGTTGGTGTAATCAGTGCGGGATTGTGTGGGGAACCCATGGCTATGACGAAGGGTATATTACTTCCAGATCCAGTGCTACCCTTCCTTTTGGGCGGGGAAGACTGGATATTCACTGGGTTGGAATTTGCAGACCCGGAACGCATGGTGAGGGCGAGTGGAGATGGTATTGCAGAGCCCGAGTCAGCTCGCAACCGTTGGAGAGTTGGGCCTGGTATCCCCGAGGATGAAGCATCGGACCCTTTACGTGGGAGATTAGTGCGATCGGGAGAGTTTCGCATTGCTTCGGCCATCACGTCCATTCGTGGGGGAGTAGATAGACCTCCCGTCCGCTCTGTTGGAGTTTCATACAGTCCATAAAGGGGGCGCGGTGGTCGCTCAGGAGTGAGCTTACCCTTTGTTGGATCTGGCAATGAAGCAGATCGTCCACGCACCCCCATGGCTTTTGTCTCATCAACACGTGCGCTAGGCATCTGCTCTTTCATGTACATAGGAGACCATTCTGGTGTACGAGGAGTTGCGTACATCTGGATTATGGATTCACTATTACTCCGCTGGGAGATATGTCTCTTGGGTGAGGCGGGTGTGGAAAGCGGGAAATTTGTTGCCATATCGCCGAACTTCTCCTGCTCGGGCGACGGAGGCTATTTTCGATCTATTAGACTGTATTATGTGCGCACAATATAGAATCTCTTACCGTGGGCTTTCTCCTCTCTGGTGAGAGACGAGCCACAGATTTTGGAGATATTCCTGGATCCACGTTGTCGACTTCGTTGGCTGGATTAGAGCCAGTTTTGCGAGTGGGGGTAACTGGAGTATGAGGCGTAATGAGATTGCCCACACCCTGTTCACGATGGAGACGTTTCTGAGCTGCCGTAACTGGCTTGGTGGTCGTGGTAGGTGATGGGTCTGGCGTCAAGAGGCCTGCAGCAGGCGGCGTTGCCGGCCGGCTCGTTACCATTGTGCCCGGAGTAGGATCGTTGGATATGGGGGATGAAGTATTTGAGACCCCTGGCCTTTCGGATGGAAACCGCGCTCTGATAGGTGTGTCGCTAGAACGAGAAAGTGAGGGTGTTGGAGACTCGAGATCGCTAGCTCTGTTGCCATAGCTGCCCATTCTTGTGGCTATGTGTTTGAGTTTCTTGATGTCGGATTTATACCCTTTGATATCAAGCTTGTAGTAAATGATCTCGCGAACGTAGAAGTCGATCTCTCTTCTTAGACCATCACCTGGTGCCTCCTTTGACGGCTTCTGAGCAAGCTCTTTTTTTAGACGGCCCTGTAGGCGTTCGATCCATCGATCAATATCTTCTTTTGAAGCTAGTGATGTGAGATCTGGAAGAGGATCGTCCTGGGCATCTGCCAGAACTGACAGAGTAGCATGCTTCCGTATCTCCGCGTGCAGAAGGAGTTTGTGGTGTTCCAATTGTCTCTCGGCCATTCGGAGGGACTTTGACTTTTCTCCGATGATCGACTCGCGGTCAATGATCGCGGTTCGCAATTGCTCAATATGTGCATCAGAATCTTTGGTTTTCTTAAGAAGCTGGCCTTGGATGTCAGACTGTAGGCTTATTTCCTGGTATTCGCGCTCCAGTTGCTCATATTCTCGGCGCAACCGCTTGTTCTCTTGTTCAAGTTCGAGAGTGCGCGCCTCTTTTTGTTTTATTTGCTCCTGCAGTCGCTCAATGTGTGCAATGAAAGCTGCTAAGGTTGTCGGGTCTTGTGATTCGTTGGGATGGCTGATGGGAGATTCAGAGGAGAAAACGGTGCTCATACTGGTATGCGCGCTGAGGCGGCCATGTGGAAGGGGCAGTGGCATTTGAAGCTTCGGTGGGATTGGGGGGTCGAATGGGGACCTCTGCGATCGTAGATTATACAGGTGCTCCTCAGCATCCAGCTTCTCAACATTAGACATCTCCAGCCGGTACTCTAAGTGATCGATAGTGTTCTGCAAAGCCAATGCGCTTTTCTCCAATTGTTCGACTTTGTTTGCCTTTGCTTGCCATTCGGTGCAATTTTTCTCAATCTCCTCTATAGTATGTGTTAAATTTCGCTCATTCTGCTTTGACTGATTGAGTTTCGCCATCAAGCTCTCGATTTGCTTCTGTAAAGCAGAATTGTTCTGCCTATACTGGTTATTTTCTCGAATGATGTCTCTGTTCCCGACATCCGGTCGCCTTGCAACGCTGAGTTTACGCTTTAAGTTTTCCATCTCAGGGCTGTCTCGAACAGTGTGAGGTGAGCGGGTTTGTTGTTCAAGGGCAGACTTGAATGACCGGATAGAGTTGGCGGACGCACTTCCTGCTGTATTTTGTGAGCTCTCGCGACTAGGTGATTGCGGTTCGGTGGTGTCGATCAAGAGAAGAAGATGGTTGCTAGAGGCTATAGGGAAGACGTCAGCATTGAGGCCTGGAATTTGAAAATCATTTGTGAAAGCAAACAACTTGAACAAGAAAATTGAGAGGCATTAGCATCGAATGGATGGGACAGGTGTGAGAGGGAGGGTCAGTGGTGAAACAAGTGGCGAGGGTGAAGATGATGGCGATTTCTTGGTGGTGCTTACCGTGGTGGAGAGTGCGCTGAGACTGCTGTTCTTCTAGCACTTTACTATAATTTTTGAGCGTTGCGATTTCGGCAGCATGCGATTCCACGAGCCTGGCAACATGGGCCTCGTGCGACGCACGAACTGTCCCAAATTGCGCCTGGAGTGTGGAAATAGTCTGGTCTTGCGCATGAATCGTACTCTTTAGCTCTTCGATCTGCCTATTGCGCTTCGTCGTTGTAGGTGTCGGGGTTGGAGGCGTGTTAAGCTATAGTATCAACGATTAGCATTCATTCAATGTTGGCCATCAGGCAAGAAAATGGCAGCGAGGTGTCATCTGAAAGCAACCGCCATTGTGCCTCCCTTGATGTTTCTCAAACCCCGGAACTCCGGTTTATAATTCCTTCTCCAGTGCAACATGTATAAACGATCTGAAACTGTTTCGTTATGCACAACGCCTTCCTTCTTGATCCCCGAATGAACGCCGGCCTTGAAAGAAACAATTGGTACTCACTTCATCTCGGCGGTTTTTACTTTCTCCACCACTTGCCACCCAAGGTTTGCCCTCGACAATCAGCGGTGACGGCTGCAGCAGCTTCTCTGCGCCCACGTGAGCTTTCGTTGATTCGCTGGTACTTGCACGCCCTCCATTTGTTGAAACTGAACGTGTCGTGAGTTTGCTGTCGGTGGAAGAGGGCGATGTGATTAGACTGGGTCGCGACTTGGATCGTCTTTGCAGACCGGCATTGGCTTCACTTAGGCTCTTTTTATGTGCAATTTTGGATGGACTTGGCTTAGCAGCAACACTAGCACTCAGGGAACTCCCGCTGCGGACCGACCTCATGGTAGAAGTTGCGGCACCCGCACCGGGTGGAGAAGGAAACCCTTGGTTCTCCAGTAAGATTGATCCTGGAAGCTCGACAGGCAGGGTCGGTGACGAGGGCAGAGATATAGAACGGGGCCGACTGGGAAGGGGCTTATGTATCTCTGGAGCTGCCGATCTGAGGCACATGGATGCACTCATTGCTGGCGAACGCATCATGCCATTGACGACTGACAGCAGATTGGATGCCGAGCTGACCAAGGCAGAATTTTGGCGGGCAGACGCGGGAGTGATCCATGTGCGTTGATTTTTATCCAAGGGAATAGTGAGGTTGAGGTTGGGAGGGCGCCGTCGTCCAGCCCTTGGAGTGCTCTGTCGGCCTGGTCAGCGAATGGAAATGCTCCACAACGCATATGTGCCCTGCAGCCCCCTGCACATGCTTTTTGACAACGGCCACTGAAGGCCATGGCGCTGCACAACCACGTCGACGCGCTTCGCTCAATTAATCTATCGACAGCGCACCATCTATCCCCCGAGTGCGCTATCGAGGTGTCCAGCCCCGCGATGGCTGGGGAATTGAGTTTTGCTACCACCTCTGGCAAGTCTGGGGGTCGAGTCCAAAGCACCGAACAAGGTGCTTCAATACGGCGCGTGAGCAGCGTGTGCAGCATGTGCAGCATGTGCCAGGCGTCGAGCATCGCCAGGAGGGGGAGTATCGTACCTTCGCATCGCTGACCAGGAAAGCCTCCTTGCCAGTGTCCCCCACGCTCGTGTCTATCGCAAGAAGGCCACCAGTCCGGTGGTACTCCTCGGACTGGCGGCCTTTTGACCAGGAAAAGAACTTTGATTTGGAGGCCATGGCAACGCATGCCCTGCGTGGCTGGATTTCTGCGATTAGGGCGTAGGGGGAGACATGAGGCGCACAGAGAGGAGAGAAGCACTGCACGGAACGAGCGACGACGGTGAGAAGAGTGCGGTAGAGGGCAGTGGGCCGAGCTGGGCACAGCGCAAACAAAAGACTTATGAGACCCAGAGGCCAGCATGGCTGCGCTCCAGTGTGCTGTCTACCGGCGTCTATTCTGTCCTGATGTGAGCCAAGTCACCGTTTCGGGATTGGGACGGTGAGCGAGGCCGCAGGTTCGGCGCACACTATAGGATGGATGTTCCATAGCGGCTGAGATGAATGGGTGAGACGCAAAGATAGAAGCACTGAAACTTGACACAGTTGTCCTGAAACGCAGGCAGATTCCCGCTGAGCGGCGAATCGGGCCCTGGGAGGTGAAGGGTAAGCGCTGTTTGGCCTCTTTTGGGGCGATCGACGCGACAAGCTCGGGCCATGGACCGTGGAACCTTGAACCACGACCACCAAAAAACGCTCTTGTCACGCATCTTCTGTCCCTTCTCGCAGTCAGAACCACATACAGTTCGCCCAATTCGCCCAATCCACGCAATCCATACAGTCCATGCCATGCCATAGCCCCCGGGCACCTCACCCCCAGCATTACGGCTGCGCAACCGCGACTGCGACTGCAATCGCGATTCTGCGCCGCAGCGGCAAACGCTGCGCCGCCCACTGCTGACCACCTCCCGCCTCTGCTGCACGACTCAGCATCGACAGCTGAAACGCCGTCGCCGCCCCAAATCGAGGCGCGCAACGCCCGCCCTTTGCAGAAAAGGTCGTGATGGAGTCCTCCACAGACGCGAGGACGCTTGACCGGGAGCTGTCCCCATGGAGTGCTCGGCGCGCAATGAGCCTGCAACAGATAGCCAAGGACAGCCAACCCCCACGTCAAGAAGATGGAGGCAGGAGGAGAAGCCGAAGCCGGAGTCGCCATAGAGACCCCCGAAACGGATCGGACAGAGAGAGAAAAGATGCCTTAGCCCCCGCAGAGGGTAGGTCGAAGAGCGAATCACAGGAGCACAAGTCGAGAGACAGGCGGGATGGATCACGAGAGCGAAAGCCGAGAAGCGTCCTGAAAAATGACGCTGTAGGCTCGCAAACCAAAGAATCAGTCCCGACTCGCGACCGTGATGCTTCGCCCGAGCCGTACCGGAAGCCACGCGATCGTTCAAAGGACAAGCGAGAGCGGTCTAGGGATAGGCAACGAGATCGTTCGAGGGACAAGACGAGAGATGAATCAGGAGACAAGACAAGAGAACGCTCAAGAGAAAGATGTCGCGACCGTTCTCGGGAAAGGAGGCGGGATCACTCTAGAAACCGACGACGAGACCGATCTAGAGACAAGCACAGGAAACGCGATCGCTCACGAGAACGCACCAACACCAAGTCCCGACGTAAGTCGCGCTCACCCTCCCGCCGCTCTGCATCTCCCCTCCCTTATCGTCCCTCGAAACGTCGCGGCCGCTCGCCCTCCCCAGCTCCTGCCAAACGCTCCAAACACTCCTCCTCTCCACCCCCAAAGCGCAGCAGACGCTCACCGTCCCCTTTCTCCCGCTCCAAGAAACCCCTTCCCCCTCAAGAGATATCCTTCCGCGGACTTGACGACTCCACACAAGCTCCAACTAAATACGGTGGAGCACCCCCAACGCTTCAAAAACCCAACTTCAAACCTACCGGCCTCCTTGCTGCCTCCGCCAACAAGGTCGCTGGCACAAAAATCTCGCTAAAGTACCACGAACCGGCGGAAGCCCGCAAACCCTCTCCGTCATCACCGTGGCGCCTCTTCATTTTCAAGGGACCGGATGTGGTGGACACAGTGCAACTTTACACACAGTCGTGCTGGTTAATGGGCCGCGCGCACCAGGTCGCTGATATCCTGATCGAGCACCCGAGCTCCTCACAACAGCATGCCGCGATCCAGTTTAGATATATTGTGAAGACTACCGAGGATGAGTATGGGGTGCGGCAGAAGAAGGGCAAGGTCAAACCATACATCATCGATTTAGAGAGCAGCAACGGGACGGAGCTTAATGGAGAGAGGATTGAGGCCGGAAGGTACGTGGAGTTGAGAGATAAGGACATTTTGAAGTTTGCCGACAGCGAGAAGGAGTATGTAATGATGTTGCCGCCAAAAGAAGAATAATGAATAATTGGCTTTGTGTCGAGATGGGATGTATACTGGACTTGATTTCGTTGGATTGCATATCTATCATGTTTGAGCAAAATTGCTAGCATGGGAGTCAGTTTTGTCCTGCTAGACTATATTGCATCTGCAAATACAACCCTACTATCCTAGCAAAACAATATTATCCCTTGTCATATCCATCAGCAATCTTTTTGTTAAATGCTCCTCTGAAATCATCCTGGGCAATAAAAATAAGTAGTAGACCTCAAGTTTGTCGTTTCTAGTTCATAGCACCCAATACCTCAAGAGCACATAGAGTTCGGAGGAGTAGAAATTCAATTTCTACAACACTACCTAGTGTACAAAAGAAATTATAAAGTATGTATAGACGCTGTTTCCCTCAAATGCTCACTTTTCTCATTCAATAATCCCCATCCCTCTTACACCCACCTAAGCATAGTATCTGGGCTCGAAGACGTGGAATGCATGGCCCCTGACGCCCTCTCCCTTGAACAGTGCGGGAAACCTCAAGCCCGGAGCCACTTGCTCCTCTGGAATCTGCTCATTTCCATTCTCTGGCTGCCCAACGACGAACTTGCCAACCTAGATACACTTATTAGCATTCATCATCCCCTTGTGATCAAAAAGAATAGGCTTACCTGGATCTCCGTGTCCGTAATTGTGCTCCGACTAACCCGGGCATATCCGGTTCTCTTCAATCCCTTGAAAAGCAGGTACTCACACCACCTATCCCAATCACTGGGATCGATATCCTTCATCCCGCTTTGCTCACCTACGTATGTATTGTAGTTGCCTTCGAGAGGCTTGGTGACCAGGTATGACATTAAAATCGCTGGGCGAGGCGTCTCCTTCATGAGCTTGGCGAGATAAAGAGACTGTAGACGTCTATCCTCTGGATCCTCCTCTTGGCCTGAATGGAATACGAACACATCGATGTACTCGCCGTAACAATCTAACGTTGCGTGTATAGCGGGCGCGAGTTCACCTACGGGTGAGGGGAGCAGGTGGTGGGTTGAGTTCACAATAGGGAACTTGGAGAGCAGAGCAGCGCCCCATGTGTGTTTGTTGGGGCCTGGTCCATAATCGACATACATACCCAGATCCTCGGCGAGGAACTGAGTGAAATCGCGATTGCCCATGATGATGCGCTGGAGGTCGGACTCGAGGAACCCAATGACGTCGACTTCAAGTTCTTTGATCAGATCACGTATGCGATGTTCCGAAGACCACATATCGTTGTCAATGCCAAAATGAATAGTCCAGATGCCAGCCGTGATCGACTTCTCTTTTGGGTTGTAGGGTGTGTAGTCGTAGCTTGGGAAGCGGAGGTACGCGATAGACACTGCGAGAAGTTCGAGGAAGAGGAGAATGTAGAGATAGTAGCTGCGCTGTTTACTAGCCCCCAGAGTGGCCTTGCCCTTGTATCTCTGGGTGGAAGGGGGGGCCGGCTGGCAAGCAACGGAGAAGACACCACAGCCGACACACAACATCGTGGCCAGAACAATGAGATCGGTTCGTTC
Organism: Clavariopsis aquatica; assembly: GCA_013620735.1. Classification (NCBI taxonomy): domain Eukaryota; kingdom Fungi; phylum Ascomycota; class Dothideomycetes; order Pleosporales; genus Clavariopsis; species Clavariopsis aquatica. The sequence continues at coordinate 38,811 of JAAZQE010000178.1, forward strand.
GCGTAGAAGAGGGCCGCCAGGCACGAAAGCATACGCTACGGGCCAGCAGCCTGCTATAACGAGGATATTATAGATTCCAAAGCCGGTGCCAAATGTTTGTGCAGGGGAGTGGCGACTCGCGTGTGAAATTAGCACTGGCGTGAAAGCCATAAGATAAGTCGCAAATGCAAGGGCACCATAATATCCCGTCCAATGGGTTGAGGTAGTCAATACGGCAGCTCCAAGTGATCCAATGCCATAGAATGCCCAGCTCCGCGCTAGATTTGGGGCGAAGAGGCCGATGTTGAGACCAAGTCCCATGGCGATCAAAGTCCATGCACCATGGGGAACTGCAATGGGGCCACGAATGGGATAGCCTTCCCATACCCAAGAGATCATTGTGCTGGAATCTGACAAATGGGTATGCAGAGCGAAAAGAAGGCCAGCAAAGCCAATACCAGTCAACGTTGCGGAGCCTTTTGTAGGACCAGGAGCCGGGATATCGGAACCAGAGCTGGCGGTCTTCCGGGTTGATCTGAGAATAGCAAGAACAGCGAGAGTGAAACCCAGCTTATTCCACCCACCATTTGGTCCATGCATAACTGGCCAAATAGGGTTGTTGGTACGGAATGCGAATTTAGCCACGCTAGATGCCAACAGTCCAAGACAGAATGCAGTTATGCGAGCCTCAAGGCGATGTGATTGTGATCTCTCGGCAAAGAAAGTTGCCGGCCATGATAAACATGCCATGAAAACTCCGAATCCGGCACAGAATAGACGATTCTCTGGAGCTTTGACGAGAAAAGCGAGCAGGCCTACAAGGGAAAGAAGGTGACAGATTAGTACATTGCGGACAATGAGAAATCGGAGTGGCTTGACGCCCAGTAAGATGGGAGAAAGGGAGCATAGGACCATGGCCTCGTGGCCGGAAAGACCCATGTGCCACAATGGGAAATCTATCTGATTAGCAGAGTACCTTCATGTTTCTAATGAGTTTCTTACACCATACGGAAAGACCTAGAGCAGTCAACATGGACCAAAACACGTACTAATTAACATTAGTGAGAATTCATAAAAAATTAATATCCGTACTCACTCCATTGTAGACATCAGCCGCTGCATCCAAGAATTCTGCCAAGGAGAAGCTGGAAGAGAAAACCGCGGCGGCTTCAGTCTCCTTTCTGTTTAACATTAATCTAATGCGCAGTACAACTGTTATAGGATGCACATACTGTTTCTCGAGAACGGCGTCGGAAACGGCTTTGTTGCCAGCACTATAGAGACACAGAAATCAGAACGTAATCATAAGATTGCATTTCGTGATAGCTGACTATCTACCTCGGGAGCCGGTGAACGTACCCGCGACTAATTCCTCGAACATCCTTGACAACAATCTCAAGGTTTGAGAACTCAAGGATTGTGACAGTGTCAAACGCAACATCACTGATAACCACCAGCCATTCAAAAAGCGCATAGATAGTATATGCTTTCATTACATTAGCGTAAATGAAGGGATTTTTGGTATTTGGGAACATACCTCCAGCTACCCGATGCACTTTGTGTTGTATGAAAAAGTAGGTCAACGGTACCAACAGTCCGAAGAATGATCCAGCGAAGAACTTTCTGTACTTTAGAGCAGTTGGGTTTCTTGGTGTCAAGGCCAGACATCCCAATGTCCACGGAATCGTAGCTACGAGGTATGAGATCATGAAAATATCATGCCAATGATGGTCGTCCGTTGATGTGACGTATGTCCACCCTCCACAAGTCAATGTTCGGAAGATGCCTACACCAGCAACGAATTTTGGCAGCGTTGAATTCGGTTTCCGCGTCAAAATGTACCACAAGCCGACCAATGCGAATCGGGGACCTGTTCATATCTCAGCACCATTCTTAGGTTCTGATTCGACCTTCGCACCGGATGTAATTGCAATAAAGACCATGAAGACAGAACGCTCAGGATAGCGGTCTCCAATGGTGGACGATACGGACGGGAACCATTCTTCCGGATAACCCTACAGTTGCAATATTAGCAATCCGGAGAGGAAGTGTATGTGGAAGGGTATTTACTAACCCAGAACTCGTTTTGTACGATTTTTGTGTAATGGAGGGACCTGGAAAGGTTCAGAAGCAATCAATGAAGAAATGTGGGAGGATACTATTACATCCCAACTATGAGGGCTCCACAGAAGGCAGCTATGTAGACATTAGGTATCTATATCATGTAAAGAAGAATGGACACTTACCATAAGCGAATACCGTGTGCGCCCATGCTATCCATTTTGCGTTGATCTGTAAACCTGTGAGCATTGAAAGCTGGGCAACTGTGTGGTTCACCCACCGTCGCAACGATCTCTCCATCTTTGTCTTTCGCCATAGAAAACAAGTAAAGTTAAGGTTAGAAAGAATCACCCATCAACGAAGGAAACTAGTCTTAAGGGAGTGGAGGATAATCGACAATGTGAGGGTTGTAGACAATGTCTGACGCGTTGCGTCCACTCTCCTGAAAGTCGACGGAGTTGACGGAGGAGCAGGGATGTGCTGCCGAGATGTCTTGGCGATTTTGTCTCCAAAATATTCTCAAACTTTCTGGAAAACTTACCGAGTTTGTTCCTCTATACTGCAGCAACATCTCCAGCATCGCCAACATGGCTGGACCAAGCGACAAAGCCCGATTTTACCTTGAACAACACGTCCCAGAGCTCAACGAGCTCGAACGTAAAAAAATATTCACTAGGGTGCGCCCTCAATTGTTCCGTTGTTCTATTTTCCCACTCCTAATGCTTTGCTCAGGAAGAAATCAGCTCCATTGCGAAGAAGCGTTCCGACTTTGAGCACATAATCAACGCAAGAGGATCGCATCCATCCGACTATATCCGCTATGTTGATTACGAGAAAAACGTGGATGTGCTCCGTCGAAAGCGAATAAAGCGACTGGGTGTGAAGACCATGGGCAGTGGACACAAGACCATTTTTCAAATCTACAATCGTGGAGTCAGGAAGTTTCCAGGCGATCTAGGGCTATGGATGCAATACATAGAATTTGCAAGACTGGAGAAAGCGTACAAGAAACTTAACGAGATTTTCACTGCAGTTGTGCGGTTACATCCCACAAAACCGGCCCTCTGGATCTATGCTGCGAGATATTTCATGGACACTCAAGCCGACATCACTAACGCAAGGAGCTATATGCAGCGTGGACTCAGGTTTTGTAAAACTTCGGAGCATCTCTGGTTGGAGTACGCGAAGTTAGAAACGATTTATATTGGAAAGATTGCGGGACGGCGGAAAATCCTAGGGTTGGACATCGACCGTAAACCGAAGGCGATGGATGAAGGTCTCGACTCAGATATGATCACTCTTCCAGATGTTACGGCGGAAGACGTAAACCCTAGCTTAGGCCAAGAGGATGCAGTCGACGAAGAAGCGCTACAGAATCTCGCTTCTGCGCCAGTCCTCACTGGCGCGATTCCGATAGCCATCTTCGACTCCGCTATGAAGCAGTTCCAGGGCGATCCATCTCTAGCGGAACAATTCTTCGCCATGTTTGTAGAGTTTGATCAATTGCCGTCCGTTAAGCGCATCCTCCAGCATGTGCTTGACCACTTGGAACGAAATTTCCCCGGTACGGTCAGCACATTTACCTGCACATTCCAAATAGGACTTTTTGGAATTCACCCTACTTCACCCGAATTCCCACCCTCCTTGCGAAATTCACTAGACCTGCTCAACTCCGCCATTCAAGAACACTCAGATACGAAAGATCATCTCTCTGAAGTCGCTATTCGACAGATTCTACCTCTTTTACGACTCACCGAGCAGATGGAGGAGCCATACCTACGAAAAGTTCTGGCTTCGAGTCTGCGCAAATACTCGCGGCTCCTGGACGACGTTCGAACGGGAGGAAATGGAGATGCCGTAGTCGAAGTGATCAAGTCACTGCAACAAGAGGGAAAGAAAGATGACGCGAAGAGGTTAATTCGGTCGAGCCAAAGGCAATGGGCTACAAACGAGAGCCTCCTTCTGCTCCAAAAGTCTCTGGATACTTGAGCGTACAAGGGCCGTGATAGAGCAGTGTTCCCAACCGGTCAAGGTCGCAACACATATAAACCGCTTATAATCCTCCATTGACTACACAACTTACATGGGATGAACATACCCTCCCTTGTGAGATGTGCCTCAGTCGTAACTCTGGCTCCTCCTTGAGCTCTTCTTGGCACTGTGTTGCTTCTTGCTCTTCAATCGATTCTCATTTTCGGTCTTTTGCCTACATGTTTGTCAAAATAGGGCAAATAGGAAATGAGAGCAACGCACAAGTTCTTTACGCGTTTTGATTGCTCAGCAGAGGTCTCGCCCGGAATCGCATTCCGGCCAGCTTCCACGATCATCTGGTGAAGCCTTGCATAACAACTATGAGCGTTGTCGGTCTGTTTACGACTGTCGTCGGCTTGAATGATGAGGTTGTTCGATCTTGGGGCAATATATCGCGAGGATCTGATCGTGGAATGCAAAGCTACTGGGATATACTTGAATAAATCCTCGAGAGGCACTTGTAGTGTAGCCTTCGAATTCACTCTTAGGATATTTAGAACAATATAAGGCTTCAGACGAAGTATATGCGTACTTATTCACATTCTGTCCACCGGGTCCAGAGGACCGACTGAACGTCAACTCACTAATACTTTTGGGAATTGTCTCGGCATGTAGATCCTGGAGCCATTGCCGTGCGACCTGCAGGTCCTCCTCGTTGGCTTGTTTGGTGCTTCTTGCGGCAGCGTAATGTCGCGATGTTGCTTGTGCTGGAACTGGAACTGTCAGGAAGATGGGACGAGTAATGAGCCTGAGCATGCTGAAGAAGATGCAATCCAGTACCAGAACTCCAGCAAGCGCTCGCTGATTGCCCAGATCAGGCGAGTTATGAAAGAGATAACTTGGCTTTGCGATGCTTTCGTGGAGCTTTGGCGCAGGGAAGGAGGCTCTAAGGTTTCAAAGCCTAGCGTGAACACGTGATGACGATGATGTGCAGGCCTGAACATCAGAAAAGCTCTGCCGACAGCCTTGTGCCTCTCCATCTCCACCTCCACCTCCCCACCAAACTCCTCACAAGCAC
>JAAZQE010000179.1:0-43700 GCA_013620735.1 Clavariopsis aquatica
CTCGCCACTCTACTACACCACACTAGTATAGATAGCTATAATAAATTATAATAATAATTATAAAATAGGGACATTTATTATTATAATTGTAGTTGGAATAAGGGCCTATAGTATCTTCTCCCTACTCCCTTTTAGAAAATTTAAAATACTTTAAATATATAGACTTTTACATATGAAATGTCTAAATACAAAGCATATAGTAGCCCTATTATACTAGATCTAAACAAGCTTTATATTAGAACCTACTACCCTTTTCGAAACTAGCCTTTATTCGTTTTGGAGTATTCTATTCTTATTTACTGTTAATAGAAGATACTTAAGCTAACCCACTTTCATTATCTTAAAAGTTTTACAAGCAGCATGAATAGTAATACTAGAAGATAGTTGAACAAATGTTTGTAGACAATATATTGTAGATTACATTTATATATATTACTAAGAGAGAAGTAAAATGGGTTACGCGTTCTACAAATGTGGAATTATTGCATAATTATAAAAGACTAACATAATAAAGGTTACAATAGCATTTAAGATACCTAAGGCTAGAAAATGTATTAAACCATGGCACATTTCCTATTTTGCTTCGTAAGATTGTACAGTAACAAGTAGGGAAGATGAGATTACGATTATCACTTAGTCATTGTAGTATCCTGCGAGCATATATAGAAAATGTATGGCTCTTGCTATTCCTTCTGTGAACTATGATCCCTGAAGCTTTTCAAATTGCTCATTAAAAAAGGTTGCTTCTTTCACTTTCCAGTGTTCTACTAAGAGTCTATGAAACCCGAAACATTTCATCAAAGTAGAAGGATCCCAGCAATACATGCTATAATTGCAACATCTGGGCAATTTATTCCTATTTGTGATGCTCTAGCTTTCTTCGGACTGTTTTTCACGCCACCTTGTGAGGTTGTATTGCCAGAAAGTGAAGATGGATGGCCAGTACTGTTTTCGACACATACACTTTTTGCATCACCCCAGTGCGCATCAATGGTCTTCATCCACACATTCGTCACATTCCTGACCATATCGGCTGTGTAAAATAGTCTGCAGTCTGCGGCCTCATAAACGAATTCCAGGGGTGTGATGGTAGTGTCATTCCTGTGGAAGGAGTTAGCCCGAATTCATTTGTAATTCATAGGGTCGAACTTGCATCCTAATGTTATCTCTCAAATTGACCCTAGAAGCAGACGTTGTCCACTTGCCTGGATCCTGCCACAAAGATCGCCAGAGTGGGCGTTGCGCCAAAACCAGGTCCCCGATCGCGGTTGTCCTAAAGTATTGGCGCTTCCCAGGGAGAAGATTCCAGAGAGCAACTGCCAGGCTTCTGATAGTTGCCCAATCATAGACCTGTGAGCCCTTGGAGCCTGCGACACCTTGCATTGGCCCGGATTTCGGAAGTCCCCCAATCACAATCTGCTGGACACCTCCTTGGGTCTTCATGAGTTCCGTGAAGATGGCACAAGTAGAACCACAGGTACCATCTTGCAGTATGACGATATTCTTTGATTCGAAGGGCTGCTTCGGGTTGAGTTTATTTGCGCGATCACCATAGCCAGTGACATCTAAGCCAAGATCATCCGTGAAGAAGTTGGTAAGATCTTTTCGCGCAAGTGTAGTGCTGTTACTACCACTCCTTGGTCCAAAGTAATCCTTCCATGAGGTGAAATTCTTTCCGTCAACCATTACAGGGACCCTGTAATTAAAGATACTAGACCAAAACGACGCGATGTCACTCTGCAGACCATGCTTTTGGAAGTCATCAATGGCTTGCTGGTACGTGTAGTTCCCATATAGCTCGTTCACCCATTGACCAAGAAGATCAAAGGCTTTGTTCGCGCGGAATGTGGATGCACCATATGGGTTTAGTGAAGGGAACAATTGCTTAAAGAGGTCGTAGCCTAGGTAAACAGCGCCACCTTGGTTTCCACGGAGATCAATGACTAACTTTGTCTTAGTGACACTTGCGTTCCCTAAGAAATCGTGAATAAGATCTTGGAACCTCTCGATACCATTTGCTAGATTCTTGTTTGGTAGGAAGGATGCCACGCTTAAAATTGCCACATCTTCGTATCCTCGTTCGTTGAGGTAGTAGCCGCCAATGACTCCATCTGGAAGCAGATACTTCGGGGTTGGAAACCAGTTAGTTACTGGCCCTGATGGTATTGCGGGATTCAGACAACTTTCGCGATTACGAGCTGGTCTACTTCCGTTCATAAATGTCTGGCGGAAGCTTTCTGCACTATCAACTTTATCGAAAGAACACTTTTCGATCATTGCCGTGTTGATGTAGTTAACGATGGTGCCATTCTCGTGCTTGACCCTAGTATTATCTCCAGCTGGAGTATAGCTCCGCCCAAACTGGCTATAACCAGCCCACAGATGTGACCCTTGTAAGATTGAAACCTGGTGGGGAAATAGTTGGTTATAACGAGCATGATCTTCGAAAAATTCGTAATTAAATGACCAGTTCTGTACATACTCTTCGGCTGACTGGTTATTGATTTCGGATATAGCGGAAGGAATCCAGCCCTCCTTTTTAGAGAACATGATATCGTCTATAAGAGGTTAGGGTTTACCCAGGAATGAAGTAGTTGCTAACACTCACACCAGTTATACAGTTTCGGAAGCTCCCTGCCGTCCTTGGAGACGGACACAATGGCAAACTCATCTCTCAGTCCACGTGCGATATTCCCACGACTGAATCGGAATACTCCGGAGATGTCTGGTCGAAAATTCAGGTGGAAGTCATGGGCTTTGATAAATACACCCGAAAGTTCCGACATTAATGTGAACTCGTCTTTATACTTGTCATCCTTTACATTTTGCTTTATCTTGTTAAGATCACTCATAATATCTACACGTTCTCCTGGATAACCCTTCGGGGGTTCGCGAAGATAATCTAAGTTACCTTGATGCAAACGTTAGAAGCATCCACCAAAGGCGATGAAAAGGTGGGAATTCATACTTTGCCATTCGAGATACACTTTCATTTCGTCAATTAGCGCTAGGTCCTCCTCTTTGATGATCGGAATTGACTTGAGACAATCCTCCGCCTCCTGGGCCGACACGAGGGCCGCAGTTGCAGTTGGATAAAGTTCCATGAAACTAGAAGAAAGTGCGCTGACAATCCCGCATGGGGTACCTGTCCCCTTTGATGTGACCAGTCCACCATTGAGTAAAACCAGGGTAACCACAGAGAAGATATTGAGATTCATGGTATGAGATAGACAGCACACCTGCTAAGTAGCTTTGGAAAGAGTCGTAACAATATCCCAAAGCTTTCCAAAGACGGAAAGAGATGCCGTCTGGAGAAGTGAGACGTGAGAATGCGAAAACGTTGCAACTTGTACCTCCCAGGCTCATCAACAGCGCACCACGTTCATATTAGAATCAATCAAACTATGATCACAGCCACCACCACGTTTTGCGCAGCTCAAAGGGTTCATGAAAGAGCGTAACCGTTCAGTGGTCTGCCAAGTCAAGCTGAACTGGTGAATGCCAACAATTCGCTCATACAAGCGAAGGTGGCGAGGCTTGTAGCTAGCAAACTGGAGCTAAGGGCGGTATTTCCCATTAGAAGTATGTGAAGCGAGAGTTTACCCGAAATCTGGTGCACCATCTGCTACTAAAGAATGCGGCCTGGCTTTCCAATGGTTGCTTTACATCCCAACTGCACCAAACCAGTGACATCTGACCACGCCACAATGGCTGTGCGCATTATTTTCCTAGCTCTTTCTGCGCCACGATGGCGGTACTTATTTGCTTCCCACCTCCAGCGAGTTAGGGTCCAACACAGATTTTATGGCGCAGGTCAACTCTCCTTCAGGCCTGTTGGCCCAATTCCCTCTCCGAAGACAGACGCCATTCCTTCAAATCCTTCGTGCCACCTGGGCAGCGTTCTTATCTCTTTTAATATCATCCGCTTTTATATTTGCCGTTGCTATTACAACCAATGAAAAGCCTAAGACTGGAGTCTGGGTCTCAAACGCCTCGGTCTTCATCGCACTCGGGGCAACAGTACTGAAAGGTTCCGTTGCTTCTCTCCTTGGTGTCGCCCTGTATCATCATCTATGGCTGCGTCTCAGCAATCCCATTGGTAAAGGTTATGGTTTAACCGTGAAGGAAATCGAATCGCTCCATCTTGCATCGCGGCTATCTGTTGGCATGCTCAGCCAGCCTTCACTTGCTTTGGCTTGGTTCATTGGCATCGCTTGCTTCCTTGCAACCTCGGCAACAATTCCCGCCCTCCAAGCTGGGGTAGACACCGTCAGTCGTACTGAAGTGGTACCAGTTGTAGTCAAGATACAGCATGCACAACTAGATCCTCGTATGGCAGCACGGTCAGGTGCAGTCCAAGCTCCAGAGACTGCCATGCCCAATATCATACGTTCAGCTACCGTTGCTGTTTTCGGCGAGAAGGGAACCCAGATCTACACGACTCAAAATCTGACTGGAGATGCTACATTTGGACCAATAGATTACGTGGATGTCGAATGTTCGATTGCCAATATCCCAGGGGTGGTTATTCCAACAAGAAAGGTATTTAGCTAAGCATCAACAACTCCGACCTCAGCTAAGTACATAATAGGATCAGTGGTATTACAACTTCACGTCCCAACTAACCGATCCCATGTCCATCCCCGAAATTCCAGGGCTAACTTACCTTTACGGCTCCGTTTCATTCAATGCGACATTGAACAATGGCACTCATTTTCTTTTGCACAAGTGTTTTATCAGACCTGCACGTGGGACATGCAGCACAGCCATCTCTGGGGGCATCGGTGTAATGAAAGACCTAAAATGTATCCGGGATTCATGGATGGATCCCATCCCAGCGAAAATTGAGGGACCAGCAACAGGATTCTTTGGCGTTGCCGATGCATTTCTTCATATTTTTGAAGGCGAGGCGTGGTCTACATATCAGCAAGGTCGCCCGCAGCAAAATAGCACGTTTATCGCTGCCACTGCCGCGTTTACAAACCGCACGACTTTCGTCTTACCACAAGAGCTGATCAGTCATATCCAACGCACCCTTTGGCACACCCCTCTAAATGCCCGACCATGGAATATACCTGCAGAAGCCATCGGGGGCCCATATGATCTCAACTCGACTATTGATATGATGGTACAAGATCAGCGCCAGGTCCTAGTCATTTACATAAACTATGCCGTGCTTAGCACTGTGGTTGGGGTGGCTATGCTCTTAGGTTTTGGTTCCATGCTTTACTTACTCACCGCCAATGATCAGACCTTAGGCCGTTTAATGCGGGATTCGCTCGTGCATTCACTCACTGTCTCTGGGGGTGCTGCAGGGATACCCAACTCGTGTATGGCAGGCCTAGATACAATTTTAAGCTTGGCTGGGAAGGAAAGATTAATATATGGAGTCGCGGCACAAGCCACCCCCGGACTTTATGGTCACCTGGCAATTGATTCGTCCCCTGGTCCGCGGACAAATTATCTGTTGCCAATTCCAGGACTTTGGTATGGTGGTTTACAGGAAGATAACAGCCAGAACAACAAATTGTAAGTCTACTTTGAAATCTAATATCGAATAAAAGGGAAGTACTGCACACCTGCTCGTACACTGTAGAATAAAGTTGCTCCCACGCAAGCTAGGAGCGGGATGCCGTACAGACCCACTCCAATCATAATTCCCTGCTCGAAGAACCCATGTGACATCCACTCTTGTCTCTTTTTCTCCTTGATCTCCTCGATTGCTTCGTTGAGTAACTTCGACGCCATCCTCTCTGGGTCAAAGCTACCCGAATCTAAGCTGTAAAATGCAGGCATTGGCCTTGTGAAGTGCTTTGTGACGTATCTCATCTCTAGATCGAAAGGTTGCAACATTGGTGCGGGAGGTCCAAGTAGAAGTCTCATCGGAACGTGGTTAGCGAAGGTGATCTCAGAAGTAATAAATCGGCTCAAGTAATTTGTATGTGCCGGAGTTGCGAAATGATACACTGCAAGTAGAGGCGTGATTGACGTGCCGGTCAAGAGGTCGATAGCATGATCGAGCGATGTTATCGTAGACATGCCGAAAACTGGTTTTGCTTGCTTCGCTGGCAATGGGACGTGTTTTTGAGATCGATTTGTGAGTTCTACTATTGCTCCAGAATCTCCTCGTGTAATTACACGAATTTTCCAATTCTTTTCCGGTTCCATGGCTAGGTGATCTCCCTGCCTGTTTCCTTCCGGTGCTACCGAAGCAGTCGCTAGAAAGCGGATGGATTGCTGTAGTACCATTTCAGTGAATTCCTTTATCACAAACTCGTTCACAAGGACTAGGTCTGGTGCATACGGTGACGATCCGCCGAAGGCAAATCGTGCTGTCACAAGATGTTTGGCTGCAGTATCCAAATCGGCAGTTCGGTCAACAATGGCAACCACATGCCCACGAGAAGGGTTGAGCTGAGTGAACTTAGGTATTGGAAAAAGCGAATCTTGAAACACTGGTATACATGAGTCGAGAGATTCTAGGCTTGTACCGGAAGCAAGTATGGCCAGGACGTCGGTGCTGACAGCTTGTGATAAGATGGTTCGCAGTAATGATGGTAGTTCCCGTAAAGTATTCTCAATCTGATATTGTTTCCTGTTAGCTTCTGTCTCATACAATTTTGACGGATAAAATTACCTTCAGCGCAACTGTGTTCCCAGCGGCCAGTGCTGCGCTCAGCGCTACGACGACTGAGAAGAATGGAGTATGTCTAAGATCCGGCTCAATATACACAACCCCCCAAGGCTCTCGACGATCTTCTGCATTCTGACCATTCCCAATCTTATTCTCATTCTCTCGCTCCTGCGGCTCGTTGATTGACGTATAGTGGATGCGCACAATGGACAGCGCGAGTGCAAACTCGGTCGTTGCCTCAGCATTGGATACATTAGTATCAGCTTTGATAGCGCCAATTACAGCTGAAGAATTGACGCGAAAGGCATCATGCACTGATTTGAGTTGTTGCTGTCGGAAGAAAGCGTTGTGGCATTGGTGTGTGTTTGCCGTGGCCTGAAGTATGTCAATAGGAGAAGACATCTTTGCAGTTATTTTTTAGTGAATAGAGAAGATATGCATCAATGAGTTCCCAACCATATGGGCACCCCAGAGTTGAATTACCTTCACAGGGAACTCAGTCCAGGTCTAAGGCCTAAATTCGGACATGTTTCATCCAAACGGGAAATCTCCCCCACATCCCGAACCTTCCAAGGATCCCTGCATTTGCCTGGTGAATCGGAGACCCCGCACATTTCAGAATGCTAAGTTAGATTCGAACCCCAAACTTCTGCTGTTTACTATACGCTCAGGTTGCGCAGTGAGTATTGGTTTTCTTCATTCACGTCTTTCTGTTGTCAACATGGCCATAACCACCACTACCCACACGCAGACTTACAACCTTCGGACTACTCTAACAGACTACGACCTTCACCATTCATATGAGACCTTCGACACGTCGTCAAATGCGCACTCATCGCCACCTGCCCTTAACCCACCAAGTTGGCCGACGCAACACCGCCGTGTTCCTTCGCACAGACCCGTGAACACACAACTAGACCAAAGTGAAAGGCGGGTGTACCAGAATGGAATAGAGCGCATGTTTGTAGGGGTCATGTTCACAGGAGTCTTCCTCGAGGCGGTATGTAAGCCACATAAGAATCTGGGCAGTGTTAATGTTTATCCTAGACTGTTTCGAAAGTATGGAGAGGCTCGTTGGGCAAAATCTGGAATGTAGGCTATCCAGTTGGTGGCGAGTGGTAGCCATCAAGAAGGGATTGAAAATAAGTATGCATTCGTGGCTCCAGTGGTTTAAATCAAGAGACTCTACAAATTTTGCTGTGCGTGCCTTTTGCTCTTTCTCTTGAATCATAATTCTCTTTCCATAAAAATCAATGAAATGGGAACAAGAACAAAATGTGAAGCTTCACGGATGGTTTACTCCGCTAAACTTAGGTATTCCTCTACGAATAATTGAAAAAAAAAAATAGTGATATAATCTGCACGATCCTCTCTGCGTTACACCTCTCATCCAGGTACAGAATATTCATTTAAAACAGAATTTAAAGTGCTCTAAACTACGTACCCCACTCAGTCCAAGGCTCGGGCTGAACTAACGTCACTAACTCCTCTTCCTATTATAACCTTTGATTCCACGACCTCGTACACTGGTAGCTCTGCCATCCTATCCACAATATGGTGTAGAGTAGGCAATCTTTGGTCATCAGCTGGGTCGAATGAAAAGGTGCCAGTACCTTTCCACGACCTCTCCACCGTTCGTTCCACTTTTAACTCCTCCTCTTGAGGCAACAAGACGGTGTACTCGGAATCCGCCTGTCTATGTCTGTCCTTACCGAGCACTCCACTCCTAGGTATATACTTATGCCAGAGTAGCCCATCTTCTGGCGAGCTAATTGTGTCTACGTTCGGTTCCTGAGTGACCTCTTCCAGATCCGATATCTGCAGATTCCCAAAAAGCTCACCAAGCCATCCAGCAGTCATGCTATAATTTCCTGCCCCCTCAACGTGGTTCTGGACGTCTAACTCGCTCCAGATCTTCGGCATCCCTAATTCTTCTCGCCCGCTCAAAATTGGGTCAGCAAGATTTTCGAAAAGGACGGGAAGGTAAGTCCCTTTGGAAATCTCGCCCACTTTATTGCTGTATCCCACACCGTGAATGTAGAGGCCGAAATGCGAATAACCTCTACCGCCAAGCCACTTCATGTTTCCTAAAGTTGTAACACTGAATGTGGCATACGCGTTGGTAGCCGGTGACAGGAAAGAGAAATTAGATGTAGGTAGTAAATTCTCCAAGAGCGTACGGGATGTTCTAAACTTGATGGATGCAGTCGTGAATGTAGACTGTCTTCCATCGTGGACTCTCCCCTGAATATCCTGTCGCGGACCGGGCATTGGGCCAAATGAAAGGGGCATGCGTTGCCAGAGACTAGGGTTTTTTGCCCGAAGAAACTCCCGAAATTTCCGAGTAGAGTTGTCCCACTCATCATGGCCAAAATTGTATGCTGTGAACTTTTGTGCATCTGGTGGTGGGCCATCTCCTAAATCTTTCCCAACCAGACGAGAGAATTCTTGAATGGTCGACGCACGTTCGTGTCGGCATTTTTCGTACAGTTTCAGTCGCTCTGGTATTTCTGTAAGAGTGGTTCCAAGAGGGAGGACAACTGCAAGGGACGCTGCATCTTCTATGGCTTGAGCTGCGCCCTGCCCTTGATCTGTTTCCATCGTTAATACACAATTGCTGCGTGGTGAAGTCAAAGATACACGTACGCGGAGTAAATGGATGTGCTGCGTCTCCAATACAGACCAATCGTCCTTCGGTCCACGTTGGTAAAGTTTCCATGTCAAGCAACTCCCACACTTTTAGTGTCTCCTCATCTGCCATGCCCAGCAGCTTCAAGATCCCAGGAGCGAAGTCCTTGTACACTTCCAGCATCTTTTCCAGGTGACCATTTTGGTTCCACTCTCCAGTCATTTCCGAAGAGACTTCAGACTCGGCTGTTGGATGAATACAAACAAAGTTTAGCAGTTCATTGTTGGAGGTTGGGTAGATGACGACTCGTCGGTCGCGGCCAAAGATCATCTGTAAATGTCCATCCTTCTCCACCCAGACTTTTGTTTCCTGGTCTGCGAGAGCTTTGGATCTCGGAATCACAAATCTAAAAGCGCTCTTCCCTGTGCCAAAGGTATGAATATTCTCAGCACCAGGCAATTTTGACCTCAGTTTCGAATGCACACCATCGGCACTAATAACCAAATCTGCGGAAATGACTTCTCCTGAAGCCAGCGTGATGTTCCCCAGCGTGTCTGCATCGGCAACCTTGCTTGAAGTCCTGAGGTCTGCCGGTTTCCCTTTGCCCTCGGACATAATTGCCCTTCTCTTCAGTTCCGAATGGATATGCACCCGGTGGGCTAGCAACCACTTATGTTGCCACATGGCACCCATTTTTACCACAGGTACACTAAACATCTCTTTCCCGTTAGGCATGTATTGTGTCATCAACAATGCCTCATTGGCCCCAGTCTCTTCAGCTGATAGCCCCAATCGCTTGAGAAGTCCATTTGCGTTCGGCGCAAGATGAACAGCAGCCCCAAGCTCATTGGCAAATCGCGATTGCTCGAGGATTGTGATGTTGTGACCTTGTTGGCGGAGGAAGATGGCTGCTGAGAGACCTCCAATTCCGGCTCCTACGATCGTGATGTTGAGAGGGCGAGGGGTAGATTCAACTTGGTTGTTTGGCACTCCATTTGTTCCGTTTGCTGTTCGGAAGTCCATTTTGGGTGTCGGTGAGATAAGTATGTCAAGGGATATTGAACTGTATTAATAGTGTCAATGGTTACAACGGTGTCTCTCGAGAAAGAATTGGATCAACATGTATGACAGCTATTTCCATGGTGGATTTCATATCCGTATTTCTGGGCGTGATCCGGGCCGAGCTACAACTTGGTCTTCATCTTGCTAAAAGGCTCTTACGGATGGTTCATCCGAATCGCCGATGCAGTCATTCCCCACATCCCGAAAACACATGTCTGACTCAATCCTCCACCACCATTGGACCCGAAAATAGGTACCAATCAATTATGGAGTATGTGAGCCGATTGAGTTCACTGTTGAAGCTCCAAAAGTGAAGAAATGAACGGTTTTAAAAGCTTTTGGCCTGTTTGGCACATTCGCATCTGCTTTCAAAACAGCTAGTCTACTATTCCTTTTGTAGCTTGAACTCTCCGAAGTTATTCTACAAGACCTCCTTCATTAGAGATTCCCAATTGAGCAGTGGAATAGAAAGGCAGGCACGGATGATCGGTAATGTTTTGAGTGTTTCTTTAAGACTGTTAGAGCACATATATTAAATCACTACTTCTTCCAATTCCCCACAACTTTAAATAATCACACCAGGCGAGATCTTCAGCTTCTGACACAGAACTTCTGATCTCTCAAAGTGCAGTACCCTCGGGCACCCATTTCGCAGTTGCGATCCTCAATCTCTTCCCCCAAAGCCAGATAGGTACAGTCAGCAAACCAAATAGTCCCATGAGCATACCAAAGATTCCAAATGGCTCAGCTGGGCCCCTAGCAGTCGCCCACTCACCGACAAAAAATGTGTAGGCAAATGCAACTATAGCCCTGGCCGAAGTCACTGCTACAAAGCAGTCACCTGAAATAGAGGAGTAAGATTCAATAATGTAGTTGAATCCCACTGAAGGGGCTTGCATCAAACCAAAGGCCACCATCCCAATTCCAAACTGGAGACCCACCCATGCCGTAGGAGAAGGATTTTGAGCGACGAAACCAAATGTCAAGATCCCAGCGGTAGCTATGAATAGACTAGGCATAGCCGTGAGTAGTCGAGACTCGGGTTCACTAAAACCATGCAAATCCCTTTTCGCCATTCGTTTAGTGGTCCAGTCAGCGATAAAATAGGCATATACACATCCCAGGAAGGTTCCAACTAGGCCACCAACATTAATAAGTCCAGCATCTGCTCCCCACAGGTACGGTGGGGCAGAAACTAGCTGGGGAGCGAGCGTGCTCAATGCCACAGTAGCCCCGACTAAGCCTGCGTACCACAAGGAAACCAGCCAAACACCAGGAAGTCTGAGGGCCAAGAACGGTCCCACGAACTTGTTTACAGCTCCTGGGCGCGGGTTGGAAAATCCAAGAGAGCGGGAAATAGTGTATGGGCGGTATGTATGCGCAGCGGGGTTGCTTTGTTGAATATTTTCCGTGGTTTTTGGAGCTGACTTCTCGGGGTCATCCATTAAAGAAAGACTACGAGCAGAGATTGGACGGTCGTATAACGTTTCTGGTTGAAAGAAAATGCACAAAATGAATGTTGTCGCGGCCAGTATCACATTCGTCCAATGCAACCATCGAAGGCCGCCGTGGGCGACAATGTAACCGCCCGATATTGAGCCAGTGACAGATCCGGACGCGAGGAAGACTGTGTAAATTGCCTTGAAAATGTTAGCATTGAATAGAAACGATATGATAACTGCATCCAGCCTACCATTGCTCTGCCCCGCTGGTGCACAAAGAAGACTTCTCCAACCACGTCAGGTGCGACTGCGTCCGCCGGCCCACCACCGATTCCCATAAATATACGTGCAGCTAGGAGGCTATGAAAACTAGTGGCAAGCCCAGCCCACATTGATGAAAACACCAACAACAACAAACTCAGTAAGATTATGGGGCGTCGACCAAAGGTGTTGGCCAGAGGAACCCACCATAAGTTCGACACCCCCAACATGAGAATATTAACAGCAATAAGACGTGTCAACTCCGCGAATGGGGTGGGAGGGAACCCGAAGACAGGTGTCGACGCATAAACTGGCAATGCACTTGAGATTGAAGAGCTGGTGAAGTTGACAATGAACGGTGCTAGCGACATGCAACCAAGAATGCCTAATTTCCGCAACCAGGAGAAGTTCAATGGGTCGGCTGGGTCCTCGGATGGTTCGGGTACAAGACGTAGTTCATCGTGGATTTGCTGTGATGCCGTCCACTCTACATGTTCTGGTGTCTCAAGTTAGCACTTAGGATTATGTCGGTTCGCAATGCGTAATGTACATACCAATGAGAGTAACCGTTCCGGGGGGTGTCGCATTCACGACCTCTGCCTTCGAAAGTGCAAATGCTTGTTGGAAACTGGCCATCAGAGTGGTAGGGTTAAATTTTCAGCGGAGACGTCTTCGGGATGGGGCAAAGTGGTGTGAGTGTCAGTAGGACTACACAGCTTTGTTATGATCTCTCCAGATAGTGAATTTACAGGGGTTAAGCAGTCGCTAGAAAGGGCTGGGGCCCCATGGGGTCTCGGGATGTGGGGTGAAAAACAACGTAGCCCCCTCCGAGGGACGCGGCCAAGGGACGCTACACTAGGACCCCGCTTCTTGGTATTATCCCGTACAGCTAAACTTTGGAATATGGCCATAACACTCTCAGTTGTTCCAGAAGCTCGGCCTTGTAGAGAGGAACTAGTAGCATTTCCCTTTTTTGGATGTTGCAAGTAACGTTTATAATCTAGAACTTGATTGCATACCGAAATGGGCCATAGAAGTTAAAGATGCGCTACATTATGATGTAGCAACCCCAAGACCTTCCATCAACTGAATCAGATTATCTACTAGAGGTGGGCAAGGTCCTTCTTTGGGGTCATGATTCGTCTTCAATAAGTGTATGAAAGTGTTCATAATTCCACGCATATCCCAAATCAATATAGAAGGTCCTTCGGGTCCTTCACCTTGGAGGGCAGGCGTACCACGATCCACAGTAACAAACCTGCGAATTTCCATGTCCGCATCAGAATCCAAGTACACAGGGTTACCGACATTCTCCCCATTCCCTGGATCAGAATTGCTCAAGGTACGCTTAACAAATCCGTAACCCCAAAACACAAGTCCAGCGTGGTAGACAGCGATTGCGTTGAAATTGCGAACCATCCCCTTTGGCAGTCTTCTTGCAGCACGCAAAACTAGCCCAGCATGACAAAGTGCCTGTCGAGCAGACGAAGTGGAGACCCAATGCTGCAATGATGGATAGACACGCCGCGCCTCCTCTTGCCCCTCAATACCGGCAAAGAGCTGTATTTCGTCGAGTGGGGTATACAAATGTATAAGCATAAGCTCAACGAGAACCATGACTCCAGGTTCTGATCCGACAGAGCTGGTTACTCTGAAGTCTTCAAAATGCTTGGCGAGTTCCTGTTGTCGTGAGGACAAAATCAAGTTGTTTGTTTGGAGACTTGGCAGCCGCGCAGCCACAGATTGCATCTGTCTATACTCCCATATCATGCCCCATACCATATAAAGGTAAGCAAGACTTGCAGAATCGTGGTAGGTAAGGGTATCTAGGTCAAGCAAGCAATCGACAGGCGAGGGTCGACGTCTACAGAGCTCAGGACCAGACAAATATGTCGTCTTCCAGGACTGTGCGGAGGTGGCATTCCAAAGTGACTCTGAGTGAGGCAATGGTAATTGCAATTCAGCGTATGATATAAGTGGAGGTTTGAGCAAAGCCATCGAAGATTGTCTGTCATGTTCAAATGCTCGATATACCAGGCGAAGATATCGTTCCTGGAAGATCCACTGGTTCCATTTCTCATCTAAGACTGTCCCATCATCAGTAGGCTCCGGAAAGATGTCTTTCCAGGTGCAGCGCATGAAACGTCCTCCCCGGCGCAGCATTGTAACAAGTGGCTGAAGAAAGCTTTCAGCAATTTCCATCTTGCGGCTAATCCCACTCCACATACCAACTTCGAGATTCAGCAATAGGGTCTGCACGTGATGAAGGTCTCGAATAGCGCTATTATCTTCTTCAAATGATCTCGCTACACTGGCCCTAGAAGCCTCGTGGAGAGCAAAGCCAAGTTTCCGAAGTGGTATATCCGGTATGGAAACGGCACCGGCAGCAATGATAGTTGCTAACAGTTCTGGTCGTAGCGAGGATGGCGAGAAGGTCGGAATATGAAGCCAAGACTTCGCGTCAAGTGTTGGCGAAGTTAAGAAGTATTGGATGAGTCCGTCAAGAAGTTCAATGGTGGGAAAGGCGCTTGCGATACGGCTAATGTTGGCCGGACTACATGTCCCAAGCACGAGAGCTAAAAGTCTGTCTCTTGTCATTCGATCAAGATGCTCGTGTATAGCTCTTCTTGCGGTAAGATGTAATCGATGACCATTGCTCTCACCATCTTCAAAGGCCAAGTTTGGTTGTTCGGCGGCTGCAAAATCACGATTCTTTTGGGGCAAATATCGCCATACACTCTTCTTGAAGGCTTCATGGCGCACTGAAACTCCACCGCCGGGATCCTGTGATGTAGTTTGTGGTAATGTTCCATGTGTATCAGTAGATGGAGTTTCTACGTCGAAGGGGGCATGGTGGTTGTACTGTCCCAGAAATCCCATATCCATGTCATTCAGATCAATGTCCCAATTGAAGCTGAAGTCCATTATCCCTCGAGGTGTGGTAATACCCGAAGGACACGCCTCGAAGGGGGGTATATTGCGCAGATACTCAGGTAAGATGTCTTCATCCATATCTGCGGCTGGAGCATCTTGGGACGTAGCATGGGTGTCTGGGAAGTACGAAGATGGTAGAGCGCCACTATCTTCGCCTGTTGCCATTTCGATTCCACCATCATCAACAAGTGATTCAGTAGTGGTGGTATTATCTTCTAAGTTTTGCTGCTGGGACTCATGGCGCTCAAAGTCCAGCGACTCTCCGGCCATGAAATCCTCGAGGAAAAAATTGATGGTCGCAGGCACCCGGCATTCGATGCCCTTATTCCGACATCGGCTACACGGCTTCTCTTGCTCGCATCGAAGATGGTTCTGGGCACAAGACTCGCATGCTTGAATCACACGACTGGTGCGGACCGTAGAACGTCTTAGACGCTTGTTGGAACCGTCTTCGCCTGCGGAGTGCGCCTCTGCATGTCTCTTGAGCAAGTCACTGTACAGCCTTTTCAGTAGAGGGACCAAGAGAGACATATCTTGTGCACATGCTTACACTCGGGCAAACCCCTTGGAGCATGTTGGGCAGACGTAGGGTTTCTGGCGCGTATCTGGTGTATGTCAGTCACGTGACGCATCAAGAAAAGGTGTGTACATGCGTGCGCGCACATGGCGTGTGAGGTGGTCTACTCGTGTGAATGCACGCTTGCACGTGCTACATTGAAAGTGCCGAGGGGTGTCCTCGGGCGTTATGCCACTGCCCATTGGTTGTGTTGTTGTATCCATGTGAGTTGAGCGTCTGGAGAGCCCGAGGTGGGGGCGTCTGGGGAAGCACAGGCGATATTGGGAAACTGGGGAAGATGGAGAATCCGGGGAAGCGAGCCATCGATATGAGGGTGTGAGGTGGAGGAGATGCAAAGCTCCGCGTGATGTCAGGGGGAAATAAGGTTCGGCCTCAGTTAGCCAACTCGGGACTCCCCACATCCCGAGCCATACTCAACAGCACGTGACCTTGTTCTACTTTGCAATAGCGCATCTACATCGGACAAGCAACAGATCTGAATTACCAGATCACTTTGTCCACAACTTGATCAATAGCATTTCTCACGTGATTTGTCCTTCACCCAATTTTTGGATCTCAAACGCGCAATCTCGCCTCTATCCATCCCACGGATCACAGTGACTCCCAGTTCGCTTTATCTCGTAGTCATCAACTCAACAGGCCACATTCAACATTTCTCCATGTCTCTCACGCCGGTCCATTTCTTCTCCCATGGCTCCACCATGATGCTAGGCGAGGAATCTCGATCCGCAGACTATTGGAAGGCCTGTGGAGATATAGCCCTCGCCAACGATATCAAAGGAATCATCATGATGGGTGCCCATTGGGATGCCCGTGGCACTGACCGCATCGATGTCGCCATGAACTCAAACCCATCTAAGTCTCCTGTGGCATATGTACATCCTTCCAAGTACGCTGATTATGTCTTGAATCCGGACCTCGCAACTGGAAAGAGGTGCCTCTCCATGCTTCGAGCTGCAAAGTTCGACGCCCGAGCAAATGAAACTTTCGATTGGATTCACGACACGTACCTCATTCTTATACGGATGTTCCCAGACAAATGTCCGCCGACAACATTGATCAGTATGAACGGCCGCTTTGATCCCCATCTTCATGCCCGCGTAGGCGCAACTCTGGCGCCATTGAGGAAGGAGAAATATCTTTTGATTGGCACCGGCGGCGCAGTGCACAATCTCTACCGGAACCACTGGTTACAGATGCTCCGCTACTCCGACAACTTCGCACAGCCCACCCCGCCCGACTATGCCATGCTGGAGTTTCGCCAGAGTGTGGAGGACGTTTTTGTCAGGAACGCAGGCCTGGGCAGGGGGAAGTTAACGGGCGCGGTAACAAGGTTAATGAAACATCCTCTTTATCGGGATGCCCATGGGACCGATGATCACTTCATGGCTGCGTGTTTTGTTGCTGGTGTTGTCGATGCTTTGGAAGATGGGGAGGGGGAAAATTGTGTTCTTGGGGCTGAGGACTGGGAGCTGGTGAACATGTGCAACAGTCAGTTCACCATTGGTGCATGGTAACCTTTCAGTACATTCCCTATATACGATTGGAAAGATTTCAAATTTGCTTCTTTTATATCAGCTATATAGGCTTCACTTATTCACCCTTGAAATTCATATTTAAAATTTGGCTGAAGAATAGACCAAGTTGTATTGATTTCTAGCAAATGAAACACTCTTCCTCCACAGCAAGCTATCCTTATTTTAGAGGAACAATGGGAAGCGTGACCCAATTCAACAACTTCGGCCCAAAGTGAACATGATTCATTCCGGTGAAGCTCTCTTCGCTCCTGTCCTTTGGATCATCATGCTGAAAAATCCCACTACCCTGCGTATCGCCGCTACTAATTTCAAAAATCAACTTCCCACCTTTTTCAACCACAACGTTAGTGGGCCATATTTCTACGTCAACTGCGTAAACATCTCCCGGTATTACTGGGAGCACGTCTGTACTGAAGTAATTTCTCCAAGGCAAGTACGGTCTGTGCTTCTGGTGATCTGGGTCCGTCTTACGCAGAGATACACGAAGCCAGCCTTTAGTCAAGGGTACAGGGTCTCCTGCAGTACCAGTATAAAAGACCTCTTTTCCAGCCGGAGAAATGTATCGCAGTGTGAGAAACAGGTCTATATCTCTCGGCATCGGTCCTGCACTGTGGGGTGAAAGTGACACATTGAGGTGTGCAACGATGTGACCGGTGATTTCCGTCTCTTGCAAGAATTCCGGTGTTGTGAACTGCACTACCTCCGGTTTTTCAAGTGTACCAAGTGCCTTGTAGCTCAGCTTCTGAGGTCGCTCTACTGATGGTTCTGAAATTTCAAGCGACTGCGAAGGTGTGAGGTAGTAATTGGTATAGACGGTTCTGCCAATCGGCCACTCGTTCTCAGTGCGTCTCTGGTAGACTTGCTCTGCCTTTGCGTCGTTGAATCCCACATCGCCCTTCCTCAACACTATATCCACCGCCGGAAGTTTACCTTTCGTAGACCAACCGACCCGATCTTCGCCTTTGAGGAAGGCGTCTAGGAAACTTCTCTGGAGCTCCACTTCCTCGGTATAGTAAAAGGGCAAGTCGTGACGGCCGGTGATCATCCTGAGATACTTGAATTCTGACCCCGCATTCACAAACCCTTCGATATTTCCTCGAAGGTGTAACAGGATGCCTCCCCAGTTACCCACGGAAAGCAGTGGGACCGTGATATCGGACATGTCGTATTCTTTGCTTGCATAGTACTGGTCGTCTCTAAATCGGTTGGCTCCAGTGTCGATAGTTTGATCTTGGCGATTTAGTGCACGCTCTTCGTCGGGCAGGTCACCCTCAATGGTATCCGGACCCCAGTTTGCAGCCTCACGGCCTGGCTTGCCGTACTGGTTGGTGATGACCTGTCTATTCCACCAGAAGCTAATGAACTTGTTCGACAATATCCCACCATGGCGGCACCGGTCACGGTAGTAGTCTGACATCCCTTCCCATGGCACCATGCAAGTAAGTCCCTTCGGCTTACGAGCTGCTACGCGCCACTGCGAGCCAGCATAGTAGCTTATACCTAGCAAACCCACCTTTCCAGAAGACCATGGCTGATCAGCAGCCCACTCCACAACGTCGAAAAAAGCATCGGATGTACCTCGCGACATTGTGTCGAGGAGGCCAGGAGACTGACCAAGGCCACGCTCATCAGCGCGCACTACGGCATAGCCATGCTTTGTCCAAAAGCCTGGGTCCGGGGTTTCCCACGCTGAGTGTGCAGAGTGATGTTCCGGATTGACTTCTGCAAATGATTTTGGGTGAAAGCTGATTGGTACTTGTCAGCAGGCATGATAGGGTTGTGGGTGTGAGTAATTCCGTACTCCTTGTAATGAATGTCCTTTCCGTATGGGCCATATGTAACCAACACAGGAAATTTCTTGTCTTGCGATGTCGGCTTTGGCCGATAAACGTTGCATCGCACAATCCCGTCACTCGTTTTTAGAGGCACAGATGCATTCTGCTCAAATATATAAGGAAATGACGAATCATCTAAGGTATAGAGGTCTTTTATGACGTTAGGCATGTTTGCGGTGTTCTGAATACTGAGGCGTGTCGTCAACTGGCGAATTCCTTTGCATATTATTTACCCTGTTAGCACGTGAGCACGTGCGCAGTCCCTTAGTGTTGCAATGATGTGGGTGGGTCAATGTGACTCTCGGGATGTGGGGGAAATCTCAACTCCGGGATATCCGAAGAAAGCCCCTGCAAACATGCAACATTCAATTTCTTTAAAGTGTCTCGGTCGATGGGGACATCCCGGCTTCTAGACACGGGATGAAGACTGCAGCGTAACAACTTGTGAAAAGACATTTAAAAAAAAGTTCAGTTACTAAGGTGGTGGTTGTGTTGTACTTTAGTAGGCTCCAAAACGTGAAACGATACAGTACGCGGAATTCTCTATGTAGATTTTGGTACGCCTTCCATATTCCCATAGTCTTCGCCAAGCGCCTTGCCATCCACTTCTACGGGCTTCGAGTCCTGCAATACGTACATCATTCGCGCCCATTCCGTCTTGCTTGTGTTCCTCCATTGATGCATAGTTCCACGCTGAATTGCCACATCACCCCTCTTCATTCTCCTCGTCTCGCCTGAATCCAAAATAAGCTCAATTTCACCTTCAATAACGACACCATAGTCCAGCGATACTGTGCGATGCATAGGCGATTCAAGGCCTGGTTTCATATCCACGAATCGTAGGACCGTTCCACCAGATATGACGAGACCTGGAGGAGTTTCTAGGTTGGTTTTGTAGATTTGGACGTCTTGTTCGCCGTTAAGGTTGACTGGAAAGCCCTTCGTAGTGTATCCAAGAGCAAATGCCGCGTCTCCGTTTGGGAGCATTTTGGACAAGTTATCCTCTGACAATGTATCGGAGAAGATAGCGAGACCCGCCGAATTGTGGGTTGTGATGAAGCGCTTGAGCGCTGGCAGTTCGTTTGTTGTGGTCATTTTTGCTTGTCGATAATATTTCTGAGCATCAATTGCAGCTCGTAACCCAAGTTTATTGTTGTTCTTGGGCTTTTCGAGGGTCCGCTCAAACACATTTGCTTTAGTCCCGAAGTGGAGCAGGGGGGAAATTAGAGATCCCGATGTGGGGGAATATGCACTGAATTTATGGGGAAGTCACACAACAATTTGGTACCGGGATTCCAAATCTTTCTGAGACATTAGGTAGCTCAAGTGGTGGCCTCGAGATCCTTCTCAAGACCTGCATTTCAGAATGTCTACTTCATACGCTTCCCATTTTGGCCTTAACAATATTCCCTACGGAGTCGCTAGTTCTACTTGCCGTCCACTACCACAATGTGTAACTAGAATCGAAGACAATGTCATATTCTTGGTTGAACTTGCAAACAAGGGATTTTTCGGTGGGCTGTCAATTCAGCTATCAACAATCTTCCAACAAAGTACACTCAACACCTTCGCTGCCTTACCCAAAGACACACATGCGCAGGTCCGGGCTTCGATACAGAGTGCTGTAGAGGAAAAGAGGGTCTCTGATTGCATAGAGTCTATTGAAAATGTCACCCTCTATTTACCTATCCAGATTGGCGACTTCACCGACTTTTCCGCATCAGCAAATCATGTCCAAAATGCAGCAGAAGCAATTTTTGGCACGCGATCATTTCCACCAGCTTTTCATAAATATCCTGTGGGATATGCTGGCCGATGCTCCTCTATTACCATATCAGGAAGTCCCGTGACGCGACCATACGGCCAGTTCACCGACTACAGTGATCCATCAAAACCCATAATCTTCGCCCCATGTAAGGCTCTCGACTACGAACTAGAGATCGGTGCAGTTATTGGGAGGCCAGTTGCACCTGGGAAATTTCTAAGAGCAAAAGATGCAGATGAACACATCTTCGGTTTCGTACTGGTCAATGACTGGAGTGCGCGAGACATCCAGGGTCTTGAAATGAACCCACTCGGTCCATTCAATGGGAAAAACTTTGCAACATCCATATCTCCATGGGTCATTACGCTAGAAGCTTTAAATCCGCATAGCACTCTATCACCACCACGCATGTCTCCTGTTGCCGAGTTTCTAGACGATCCCAAAAGCGTGAACTACAAGATTGATCTCGAAGTACAGTTAAGAAGGAACGGAAAATCGAATAAAACATGCAAAGTGGGATTTGAAACAATGTACTGGACATTCAGGCACATGCTTGCCCATCACACAATTGGTGGCTGTGGCCTTCGGACTGGGGATCTTGTTGCAAGTGGGACTGTTTCGGGTGAGAAAGACGAAGAACACGGATGTTTGTTGGAGCTTACTATGAATGGGAAGAGGCCTTGGAAGTTGGATGATGGCTCTGAGCTACGATTCTTGGAGGATGGAGATGTTGTAACATGTACCGGGGTGGTAGGGAATAATGAGGATGGAGTTGGATTCGGGGAATGTGTTGGCAGTATACTTGCTGCTCGGGCTTCCTATTAATAGCATCTTATTCAAGCTTCACTACTTAGAATTGCTCCATGTTGTTTTTATCAAAGGAAAAATTGACATTCTAAACGCCGACCGATATTTTCTCCAACTTACTATAAGATCAATTAGAATTGGTGTCTTGTTGTCGGATGATGAATGTATGAGCTTTACCATGCATTTCAATGGCAACCACAAGTCAATCATAATATTTCCCTGAAATCTGTAGGAAGATTTGATGGCTAGGGGTAAAGTACGCCCTGAGATAATGAGTGAGGGCATTCTACAGCCCATGAAGTCTTAGGTATTCGAATTGAACTCATCATACCATCGTGAACCAGAAAATAGTGCAAAAGTATCGAACTAATGATGTAGGGAGGATAATTTCCCAATTTTCCTGCGAATTGTAGTGGCCCTACTCCACATCCCGACCCCGCGTCCCGAGGTCAAATTTCCCCGCAAACTACCCAAATTGGATTACCCCGACAACTTCGGAATCTAAGATCAGAATATCGACTTTCAAGTTGAATTTAGTACTGTTTTACTTGACCTGGGTATCAGCATATACATAATTATATATGTGCCATAGCCTTATTGAATACCAAAACTCGTGAGCACTAAACATGCATCCGACAATACTTTTAGGGGCATTGGGCATTCTTTTTCTCGCTCGCTTGTTGCTGCCCTTCTTCCATGGGCTCTTTTCACCTCTAAAGCACGTTCCTGGTCCCCTGGCAGCTCGCTTCAATGATATATGGTATTTCTGGCGTGTCCGAAAAGGACGCTTTGAAGTGGATAACATTGATATGCATCGGCAATATGGTACTGTACATGTGGACCCCCCGCCATCATGTTAAAAAGGATGTTCTAATTCCTAATTCTAATTATAGGACCGGTTGTCCGCTATGGTCCTAATCGCTATAGTATCAATGATCCCGGAGCGCAAAACCTCATTTACGGCCATGGCAGCAAGTTTCCAAAGTCGTCATGGTACAAGACTTGGAGTGACCCACATCCAGATCGGTGGTCTATATTTTCGGATCAAAATATGAAGCGCCACAGCGAAAATCGCAGACAATACCAGGGCGATTACTCCATGTCTTCCCTCGTCACATATGAATCCTACGTGGATGAATGTGCAGACCTGTTCAGTCAGCGTTTACACGAGATCGTGGCTGCTGGAATTGCCACAGATATGGGGCATTGGTTCCAGTGCTACGCGTTTGATGTAATTGGGCTAATCACTTATTCCAAGCGTCTTGGATTTTTAGATCGAGGAGATGATATCAGTGGAGTGATAGCTGCACTTGAGGTTCATCTACGATATGCGACTCTGGTCGGCATCTTCTCTTGGATGCACCCGTACCTGATGCCTATCAGAAACTGGCTCGCCGGGAAATCTGGTGCTGGGCGGACGTATGTGATGAAATTTACACAAGACAGAATCGCAGAACATGAGTCTGCTACAAATCTAGCTCACCTCAACGGCCCAAATGATTCAGAAAAACCAACTAGAGTGGACTTCTTGTCCAAGTTCTTCGCCAAAAACTCTGAAGATCCTAGACGGTTCACCATGTATCACATCGCCATGGGCTGCGTGTCAAACATGGTGGCTGGTTCTGATACTACAGCAATCAGTCTCTCCGTGATTTTGTACCACCTCCTCAAAAACCCGACGACCTTTGTCGCTTTGCGTGAGGAGATTGATTCTTTGGACAAAAAAGATCAAGCAATACGAAATATTACATTCAAAGAGAGTCAAGAGATGCCATACCTCCAAGCTGTGATCAAGGAAGCACTTCGAATCCACCCTGCAACCGGCCTTCCACTTGAAAGAGTAGTGCCTGAAGGGGGTGCGACGATGTGTGGTAATTTCTTCCCTGCTGGTGTAAGTTTAATAGCATAGAGTCGAGAAATGATATAGAGACTGAATCTACAGACAATTGTGGGTGTGAACGCTTGGGTCTCGCACCAGAACACATCTATCTTCGGCGCCGACGCCCATCAATTCAAACCTGAGCGATGGCTCATTAACGACAAAGAGAAACTCGCTGTGATGGGTCGTTATTGGATGCCAGTATGAATCCTACTCTTTCCACTTATCACCAAATCATTTGTCTAATGTTCTGTGAAGTTCGGCCTTGGTTCGAGAACGTGCATTGGACGTCATATATCCATTCTCGAAATGTCCAAGTTAATCCCGGTTCTTGTTGCGAACTTTGACTTTCAACTCGTTGATGAGTTGGTTAGGAAAGAATGGGAAACGACGAATTATTGGTTTGTGAAGCCTAGAGGCTTTAGGGTGACGATCAAAGTTCGAGTGTAAGGGAAATAGTTAGCGATGGTGTGCGACAGAGAACATCTCAACGAGATGGGCCTGATATTCAAATGGGGGATCGTATTACACCCAGAACCAAAACGCAACTCGATTTTTGATCAGGTTAACCTGCTCTTTGGTACTAGCCTTCAACGAGCATCCATTATTATGTCTTTGGTCAATACGACTTGTGGTGTCATTACCTTTAGACTTTCGCAACTGCATAGATGATGGATTGCCTGGACTACTTCGTACTTTATTCCGTTAAATGGTCTTTTTTAAAAGGGAAGTCTGTCTGCCTATTTTCAGAACTCGTATCCATCGTGTGTGAATTTTAGGGAAGAAATAAAAGGTAAAGGAAAAAATGACAAACAAGTCCAGAGCTACCCGTTCATCATGAAATGCCGTTCAACAAGAAAAGAATCTAACATCTGCATTTGTTCGTAGCGGCTTTAAGAATATATTTAGTAACCGTTGTCTTTTCCTGATCCTTGAACGTGCATAGGCTAGTCCCAGTTGATTGAACTAGGTAAGTGCGTTGATGGTGTCACGTGGTGAGCGACAGCTCTAGACTGTCCATGTTACATGCCTACAACTACAAAGCAGGCTTATTACATTCATTGCTAGAGTTTGGCAGGTGCAAGATCGGATGTTTCCTAATTTCGGAGACGCAACAACCCAGGTAATTTCTTCCTGAATCGGGTTCCTCGCATTTCTCGTATTCCCCTTCAGCTATCTTGGCGACAGGTTGACTTTAGCAAATAGGATGTTTAGAAAAGACCCACATCCAGCCTTGGAGTTTCAGCCCCCAACGTTGCTGAATTTGCGATGCCAGTACCAATTTGGTACTTATTGCAGCCTTGTCCCCAGATCAAGGAAAAGCCACCTCAAACGCTGTTCACACCATCATGGCTCCAAAGAAAGGCGGTAGCGGTGGTACTGGCGGTGGAGGCAGTACTTCCTCCTCTTCTACCTGCGGTAGCTATTCCACCTATCCTTGCACAACCGGACTTTATCAGATCTACGGCGACGCGTCTAGCAGTTTGTACAGCCAAGCCGAGCTCTATGGACAAATTATTCTATTCAGCATCTGGACCATCGCCTTAGCCTTCCTCCTTTTCGCCAGTGCCAAGACAAAAGCACACTCACTTCGGATGGCCATCCTCCTATTCATCGGCAGCTTCATTTTTCTTTGTGTTCGCTTTGGTCTTATTATATCAGAAAGCGACGTTCCGATCGGGTATCGTTTCGAATCCTCAGTGGTCATTCTTCTTGAGCGGCTTGGAATGGTGTTTCTATTTGCGGGAGCCGTTTCGCCAGATTCTGGAAAGCTGCTGAAGGTACTCTTCCTCCCGGCCCTCGGTGTTTACGCGATCCTTGAAATCACCTACATCATCCTCGACTTCCTCATCTCTTCAAAGGCGCTCAACAACTTCAAAGACGGATCCTGGTCTTGGAGGCTTAGCGACCGAGATGCCGCTTTGACGAGTACCATGTACAGCATACATGAACTATTGTGGAACGGAGACACCCTTCTGAGCCCGTTCTATGTCGATAACAAGATGATCGATTCAAGCAGTGAAGATGGCTGGCAGCGCCAAAGAGGCATACAAATCAAGATTGGTGTAGCCGCCGATTTCCTAGCCGTCGTCTTGGCGGTGGCCCTCACCAGCGCGGCCGGAGTTTCACTATTAAGAAGAAGCAAAAAAACGACTGGAGGATCTGTAAGTTAAATCATTGCCTTCTTCACGGTAGCGTAGCTAACGAAAAAGGCCTGGCTTTTGGTGGCTGCTGGAGGTCTCCTACTCACTGCGCTGTTCCGGGTGATCGTCTCTACACATTATGTGCTTTGGAATTGGCGCATAGTTTCCGACGATGCCAGGTGGCTTACATGGTACTTCAGCTACAATGAAGATGCGAGCGGGTTTAGCTATTCACGGGTCGGCGATGGATTTCTCGAAGGATACCGAACGGTAGTGACTGGATTCCCGGTGGTGCAGGCTATTTTCGAGCCATTAGGGGTTGTTCTAGCTGCTGCCGCAATGGTGATGTGGTGGCGGAAGAAACTTTCAAGTGTGGACATAGTGGTATAGGGATGTAGAAGCAATACGATGTTCAAATATCCAACCCCAGGAGCAGGTTCTGATTGTTGACGATGAGCTTTCACACCCTTGAGTGGTCTGTTGTTTTCCAAGATCCTTGTTTGTACAAGTCATCTCTGTGTGCCAAAAATAGCAAGGATCTCCCACATTTTTCTACGCGCTTATTTAAACTTCCGTACGGCAGGGATATAAGCCCGATGTCATCCAATCATGCTATGCAAATCTCCACTTTTGTTTTTTGAAGTTCGTTATCTGTTGATAACGAGGAACTTGCTTGCGGAACAGTTGACTAATTTTTGAAAATGTTTGTAAAACTATGAAAAGAGACCTTAGAGGCACACAACTCTACGATCTATGCTTGTATGCGGATGTATATCCATCCATATGGGAATTATGCAACGCCAATCCATCCGTGGCTACCAGCCCAGGACGGTCATCCGAATTGAAACCAAAACGCCCACTGTTGAATAAGTCCAGAGAACAAAGAAAGTATATACAAAACACCCATTCGGCAAATCCAAATTATCCCCCTTTTAAAGTTTACTTTTCCTACAGCTCAATCATCTCATTGGCCTCGTTCAGCGGAGTTGTCTGGTCGTTGAACTGGTTGTCCCATGTTGTGCCGTTGATGCAGAACATACCGTTGCCTTCGGGTGTTTCGGAGATGTACTTGAAGGGATAGTTTGCAGCAGGCATTTCGTAGAGAATCCAGTCTAGAACTTCAGCGACTGCGTCGCCCTTCTCTGGAGGGCATTGTGGTTCGGCGGCTTGTTGGACGGGTCCAGACACTTCGCAGAATTCAAAGAAGACTCCTCCCTCGCGGCCGTTGATTTTGTGTTCCAGGAGAATTTTCGTGGATTCTGAAAGAGAGTCTTCTGCATCGGATGAGGAGTATTGGGAGTTGATTGGGGTGAAGTGTAGGTAGTCACTAGTAGGTGTTAGATCTATCCAAAGATTGTTGTGAAACATGGGAATGAAACATACGCCCCAGGGATATCGGGAACCAGTTCTAATTGGGAGATTGAAAAGATGTCGCTTTGAATCGAAGATGCACCGGCACACTGACTGGAGCCTGCTCCATCCATGAGCTTCTCAGCATCATGTGTAATTCGGAAGATTGTCTGGTCTTCGTATGGGAGAATGCTTGCACCAGCAACAGCGATGAAGACAGTAATCACAGATGACAACATGTTTGAAAAATTGTGAGTTGTAAAGGAATGAATGGAGTAAAGAGGATATAGAGAAAGTAGTGTTGTGTTGGCGTGTTCTGTTGGTTGATGATGGCAAAAAACGTAGCGCGTTCATAGGTACTTATCTAGTGTCAATCCCGTGCCGCGGTGCATGATACTGTGCCGCATCAGCATCTTTGCAGTCCCACCACAGCCCCCCAACAAGAATATCGCAAACCGGGCGGGGCTTATTTGGACAACTTTGACCTCCTCCATGCAAAAATGCTAAGTGGGCTATGCCGTTCTCATACTGTTAGGCGCCGAGACCCCTGCATTCAGGATCGCCGTCACCTCGCCTCACAGTACAAACCCGATACACGGCCCGGCAAAGGCTTGGCTGCCTCCTCCAACATGGCGCAATGGCTTACTCTTTTGGTGTAGGGGCTAGATCTAAAACGTTCGGTTCACGAACAGGGTCGAGGCGAATTATGAGTATGCTAATTCGGTAATTATTGAGGAACAATTGTACATTTCCGAAAGCAACAAATCATGGTTGTAAGTTATGGCGTAGAATACTCAACCACCACTTGAAGAGTTCGCTTTGTGTCCCATCTATAGTTTAGCAAAAGGGAACACATGCGCTCTGCCTTTCTTTAGTTACAGCTCAAAGCTGAAAGAAGGGTCCGAGCGAGGATTGTATTAACCAATAGCTTTCTGCTCAACTCCGGAAATTTACCTGGTGACATATTGAAGACAAATACAGCCACAATCCTCGGCTCGATAGCATGGCGACCCTGACCCCAACTTTGATCATCCCAGCACGTAATCCCGGCTGATCACCCCCATTTTACCCCACAAACCCCCACTACCTCAAGTTGGAGCGCTCGTAGTCGGATATATAATCTGAAGGATTTTAGAGATCGTAAAGAATGGTCACGATACTCCATCAGTCTTTCTTTTCTTAGCATTCAGAGTCTACTCCCTGCAGTACATATATGAAAACTCGGCTCCTCTCTTGATAATGTTGCTCGTCATGAAAGGACAATGAAAATACCGCGATTGGAGATGGGACACTGGAAGCATTAATTAGGAAACCTCAAAAGTTAACCTCACTTGGTTGAGCAAGTTGTCTAGGCTAATAAACTTGCCCCACTTATAGTTGGTAAAAGTCATGGTTTGCTTAATAAACGGGTAGTCGGAAAATGCGATGGGAATTGTGAAGTTAGGGCAACTATTATGTGGGTTGAAGACCATATGAGCACTCTAAGCTTCTGCATCGAACTAGCAATGGATATTTTACACGAATTTTGTAAGACATCTGCCAACTGTGGCTTGTGGGTTAGTCAACTGTCACAGGGCTAAGTTTATGAGAACTATTTTGGTAACGGACCGACGTTACATGCATAAGTGTAGGCTTCGTGTTTCGATCCTCATATCTATGTCAATTCCACCAATGAACTAAAAAGCCAAAAAAATATTTCGACCATGAGGAAGAAAATCGAACATTGAATGCAAGGTGAACGGGGCTTGGACGCGTTATCTCGTGAGGTTGGACTGACACTATCTGAAGGCTCTTCCTAGCAGCAACCACAGCAAGACTAAATGAGTTAGCGAGAAAAAGCTTGATCAATGGTGCAAGTATGTAATTTTAACCTCTTTTTCGGGATATAGACGGACTCTTTCAAGAGTTTCATTGTATTGATGACTGCGAGAAGTACAATAACCCTTAGGAAACACTACGATGACATCATAAACGCGCTTAGACGGATTGGGACTAGCGCACGACGCGTGAGTTCAAGTCAATGAAGCGTGTCGTGCCCAATTTCCACTCTCCAACACCAACTCCCGGATTATCGCTCCTCTCAAAGTTACATCTAAATAACATGGCTCTCATCGCGCTACCAGACGCTCTTATCCATCTCATCTGCATCTACCTCACCCCTGACCGGCCTACCGTCAATGACCCAATTGACGGACAATCAGCATCACTCTATCACTCCATCCTCAACTTTTCGCTCTCCTGTCGCGCTATCAGCAAAAGTGCAAAAGCAAACATCGCGACCAACATTAGCCTAACCGACTGTTGTGTACGCTGGGACCTCTTCCTTCGTACTGTTACGGCGAACACAGCGTACGCGGCACATGTCAAATATGTCAAGCTCTGTGAAGGAACGCGCGACGCGTGGCTTGCGCGAAGAGACACCAAGTCTAAGGCAGGAGACGACGTGTGCGAAATGTTTACTGCACTGAGCCATCTGGAGGTACTATTTGTGCACAACGGGGATGCATTGTACCCCAAATCCATTGTACATCGACTTACAAATATGGAGATCCCGCTATGGCACAGGCTGGAGATTCTCAGGTTCGACAATGTTAACCAGTGGGGCGAAGAGGTCATTGTTCAAATCCGTATGTGCAGGCACCAAGACAGGGACCAAGTCGATGGGAACTGGACCACAGGCAGCGAGTGGCTGACAGGGAAGCTGTCGGGTTTGCCAGTGGACAAGTTGGCTCAGCTTCCAGGGGTCGATCATGTGCAAGTCACGTGTTTAGACGGGGAAAATGATGGAGACGACGAGAGTGATGACGATTGGGAGTACGATGAAGATGATGAAAGTGATGAGGACTGGGATAGCGGGTCGGAAGATTCGAGTGATTACGAGGATGACTGGGAGGCTGAATTTGGAGGGGGGATTGTAGATGTTTCGGCTTTGAAGGCTTTGAAATTCTGAGCCACAGCTATGAGTTTCGCTAGGATGTGCAATTGTATTATTAATGAAGTTAGACACACTTCGATACTTCAACCCCGGGGGATTCTCTTGATTGCGGTGAGTGTTATTCCACTCCAAACACTCTAGCCACTCATCTCTGTATCTTGACGAGACTTCTAAAATTTAGTTAAGCTTTCATCCTCATCTCATCTTCTGTTTTTTCTCCTCCTCCTCAGCCCATAAATCTTTCTTCAAGATTGAAATCCTGGCCAACTCCTTCGCCAGGATGCCCGACGGCAGCCAATCCAAGGTCCCTATTTGCAGTGCGTGTCTCCAATACGGGCTAATCTCCAACCGTCCCTGACCAACTGCACCATTAACTCTCTCCAGCACAGTCCTCGCATAATCTTTCGCAACCGGCGATCCAGGCTGAACACCGAGCCGATTTCCATCACTAGCTACATCTGCCGGAATGATGAGAAGGCAATCAACTGGTTGCTCTAACATTTCTAATTCACGTGAGAGAGCATGCGAGAAACTGCTGACATATCCCTTGGTGGCACAGTACATAGAAAGATATGGCAATCCGATACGGGCTCCTGATGTGATGTTCAAGATCAGTGCTCGTGGGTGAGCGTTGCGGATGAGATGCGGTAGCATGAGGCGCGTCAGCTGCGTCATGAATCCCGCATTCATATTGAAATGGTTTTCGATATCGTGAGCTTCGAAATCCACGAAGGAGCGAAATATTGGGTGCGCCATGGGTATACCGCCGACATTGTTAACCAATATGGTAACAGAAAGGTCTCGCAGGCTGGAGACGAGGGATTCGATCTCAGATGTCGAAGCTCTCTGGCAGTCCATAACGACGCTTTTGATATTGCCGTCTGGGAACATTTTGCGCAGTTTCGCTTCGGCTTCTTTGACTTCGGACTCGACGTGGGCGAGAATAATGACGCCGAAATGGAGCTGGAGGAGATATTGCGCATAACCAAAGCCGATGCCGCCACTCGAGCCTGTGATGATGGCCCAGTGCACATGTTCACTAGAGGCTTGAGGTACAGTGCCACTGTTGACGACGTGCTTGTACTGTTGGAGTTGGACATCAACGCCCGGGATAGAAAAGAACAAGGAGATGAATTTGAGGATACGGTATGTTGCAACGCCGAGGACGCCCACCCCAAGGGCGAAGCAGGTGTTGAATACTGCTGCCAGAAACATATCGATTAAAAAACAAAGGGTGGCTCAGGAGGTAACGGTGTGCTTCAGCAGATTGTTCTGCGCTGTGATCGGATGGGGTTATCAGCATTTAATACCTCCCTCCGACAATGGTCCGTGCAGCTAACATCAGCACACGTCGATCAACGCTATATCATCACCTATCACCTCTCATACATATTGTAACTAGAGTCGATAAGGAGAAGGATCACGGCGAAGCAATACGGTATCGATGTGAGGCGCATGAAAAGTTAGGTAATTGATTGATGTATGGTATATCTGTTCAGCTGACATATACTGGTATCCTGTACAGGGCGGTGTTGATGAGTCAGCGGATGAAGTATCTGAGTAGCCCTGAACTTACATATATATTTGTCGTAAACTGCGCTGGTATAGGGGTACTCTATATGTTGACTTTTATTTGGCCCATTTGCTGCCTGGTCAAAAGCCAATCCTGCGGACACAGCATTTGTTGTTTTGTTCATCACATTGAACATGCTAGGCAAAATCGATGGGCGGCAGACAGCAGAATCATCCATTTCGCATTCAGTCCTGCGTGGACCTGCCTTAAATTCTCAAGGGTATAATCTATGTATGCAATCTTAACCTAAACTCCCCACGATAGCCCAGTCCCAAAGTCATGCATGTCGTAAATCCATGAAATCGATGACCAGATCAAAGGTCCGCTTTGGCAGCAGCCTTTGCCTCCGCTTCCTTCGCTTCTTTGACCTCTTCCCTACCCAAAACTACAAAATCGTCCTCTGTTGCCTCCATTTTCTGCCTCTTGAAGGAGGGCAACGCTGTCGCTGGGCTAGAGGGTTCGGCGGTAGGCGGGTCGGGGAGTTTGTTCGCAAGCTCGTTATCGTCAGTAGACTTTCCTTCTGCCGCCTCTTCGTTCTTCTCTCCCAAAGCCTCAGATTTGGTGATGACAGGAGGAAAATATGTCCTATTCCAGATGCAGTCAGCAAACCGATTCCACACTCAACTAATCAGTGTATCTCACGGGATGTTCTTGAAGTAGGCATCCTCATCTTTCTGCATGAAGTTGCAGAAGATAATGCGGTCCAGGTCGTCGCCCTTACCCTCCTCGAGGAACTTCCGCACAGTGTCCAGAGCGACATGGCTGGCTTCTCCGCTCGGGTATCCATAAACCCCCGTGCTCAGCGCACTAAAGGCAATGCTCTTCAGTCCATTTTCCACAGCCAACTCCAAGCTCTTCCGATAGCACCCACCCAGCAGCTCGGCATGCTTTCCTTCCGATTTTGTGCTCCAGTATATGGGGCCCACGGCGTGGATCACCTTCTTCGAAGGTAGCTCGTAGCCGTCTGTGATTTTCGCGCTGCCTGTCTCGCACCCGTCTAGCATCTCGCACTCGTCGTACAGGTCGGGACCTGCGGCACGATGGATAGCGCCGTCCACGCCGCCTCCACCTAATAGCGAATTATTGGCGGCGTTAACGATGGCGTCGACAGCAAGGGTGGTAATATCTTTGCGGATTACACTAATCTTATCATTGTAGATGGCATTAGGCACGGGAATAGGCTCAATAGCCTCGGTGTCGAGGTCCTCGGCAGGCTTGATGTGGTGGAGCTTGTATAGCAAGCTTAGTGTTGGGATCTCAGAGAGTGGGATCGGCTCAGCCATGGTGCGAATGTGAATACCGGTAAGCAAGCGTCTCTGTCCGTTGTAGTTGTGCGCAAGTCTGCAGAAAGTAGAGTACTTCGAGAAGCAAGAGATTCTTCGTGTAGCGAGCATACAAAGGAGAGCGCAAGGTAAGAGTAAGAAGTACAAAGCGGCAACTTGCCCACAGGCAGTGAATATGGACAAGCGGGGCTGAGGGAGCTTGGGCCATGACGCTTACGTACTCATTGACCAAGACCCCACTATAGCTTTCAATGGTTTTGATCTACATAACAAGATCCAACTTAATCCCTTCATTGAAAGCCTATATGCTCTTACTCTCCAAAGACTACTCGTAAAAGATGTGCCCAACTTGAACAACCCAAGTTCCATCTCATGGCACCGTGTCCTGTCATTCCAAACACCACTCTTGTTATGCTTCTATAGTCCACAGCAATAGTCCCTCATTATTCCTGTCCTTCGCTGAGTTGATCAGGAGAGCGTGGATCTTTAGACGTGGACTAAATTCATGGGCTTTTTCTAGGCACTTTTGGGATCTTCATGAAGTATTCGTCATACCCCATTGTAGGGAGTGATTTCACGTGACCTACAGAGTAGTAAGAGCCTCTCCCTCAGGCCTCAGAACGTGCCACTCTTACTCTGTCTTCTTTTTATCCCAGCTAGCGCATCACTGAAGGTAGATGTGCCATAATAAGATAATAATGCTATCGCGTCAAGGTTTGTTGGTTGCAGCGCCAAACCAAGAGCTATGATTGGGTCGTCCTCCAGTCCTCTTCCACTTGCTCAAATCCCCTAGAGGAAAGCATCAACTTGTTCTCTTCTACGATGATTCGTAAACTCAAATTTCCAGGTTTTTCTTCCAGTAAGTACACATACTTGATTCCAAGGGTCAAGTTGCCATGGGAATTTCATTGAAAAGGTATTGCATAACTCAGATCTTTTAAGCTTTGATACAGACTAGACAAGCGATTCACATTGATGAAAAACCAAAACTCCAAAGGCACCAAATTAATTTTGGTGAGCATTCTAAATTTTACCCTACGTGTCATGTATTTATGCAAGCGAGAACGTTCTAAGTGATGATTCTCGCCCCAGGACATGCATACATACTCGGGGCGTTTCGCGCTGTGCCGCAATGATGATATACATAAGCTCCACACTTCCTTTTTTCAGGAGAGCATATTCCAATCTGTAGCTTTTTCCTTACAGGCTTGCAGTTTATTTCATATTATTTCAACTTATTTTACTTTACTTTATTTCACCATTATGCTTCCTATTACGGAGTATCCCGAGGCACACACATATTCTTACCCTCAACATTCTAAAATCGCGTCTCGGCATTGCAGAAACAGTTTAATTTTAGTTCTCTCTGCATGTATTCTCTTTTTCCCCTGGTTTCATTCAAAATCAACTGTGCAAGTCAAAATACGCGAAGAAAATATAGAGAGTCTGTCGATATGCAAACAATCCTTCACTGCAAACAACATACTTTTAGTGATTCGAACTGGTGCTCCAGAAGTACTCCAGAAACTTCCTGTCTATTTTAATACAACACTCCGCTGTGTACCAAAACATATCATCCTTTCTGACTACGAAGAGAATTTGAAAGGATTCCATATCCATGACGTTTTCAAAAGCACACACAACAACACTCTGCGAAACTCACAGCCCGAGTTTCAATACTACAAGCATCTCCAAGCTCATGGGAGGGAGGGCCTTCCTATCCAAAATAAACTCGGGGACCAGTCGACCAGATTGCTAGAGAACCCGGAATCGAAACTCGATAAATTCAAGTTCCTCCCTATGGTGGAGAAAGCACTGCAGAATCAGCCAGATGCAGAGTGGTTTGTTTTTATTGAACTCGATACATACTTGTCATGGTCGAATCTAGTAACATATCTTTCAATGTTTGATCCAAACAAGCCTTATTATATTGGGAAACATATAAACATTGGCAATTCCCTATTTTCCCATGGTGGGTCAGGATTCGTGCTATCAAAGGGTGCCATTCAACCCCTTGTTCAGCAATGGAAGGGAAACGAGGATTATTATATCCAGTACACCATTGACCAATTAAACGGAGATGCAGTGCTCAGGAAAGTATTGCGAGATGTAGGCGTGGATCTGTTCTGGGCATTTCCAAATTTTCAAGAGGACCCAGTACCCCTAGTGGACCAAAACACCACCAAGATTGGGAGACAGCCATGGTGTTTTGCGCCCATTACATACGACCACATGCAACCTGAAGAGATACGCAACCTCTGGATCTTTGAGCAGCAGTGGAACGAGAAAAGTCAGACGATGCGGCATAGCGATGTCTTCCGGGAGTTCATCCTCCCTCAGTTGTCGGAAAGAATTGATGACTGGAACAACCTCTCGGCGGAGAAAGAATATAGCGCCAAATATTTATCGCAGTTACCAGCTAGCGATCAACAACTCCTATCTGTTCCTGAAAGAGAAGCCCACCAATCGTTTCAGAATTGCAAGGGTTTATGTCATGCTAGCACTAAGTGTTTACAGTTTTCGTATTCTCACGGAAAATGTTCTATTTCGACAAATGTCAAACTGGGGTACAAGGAGTGGCCAAAGTGTGGGGAGTCCTCCAATGCATCTAGGAAGTGCGTCCAAGGGGGTTCATCATCCATAGCGTATGCGTCTGAAGCAGAAGAAAACTCAAGGATTCAGTCAGGGTGGCTGATGGAGAGGATGGATGCATACATGCAGGACATGGATGATTCTTGTAGTAAATATAGTGAGACCCCTTGGGTGTTACGACGGATATGAATGGTCTCATGATATAACACTATATCTTTTCTAGCCCAATAGATTCTGCTTATGCTTGAGGAAGTATCGAGATATGAGCGTGAGGGAATAATGTTGAATATCTGTATTTTCTCAGAGGCA
The DNA here is from genome assembly GCA_013620735.1 of Clavariopsis aquatica. Lineage (NCBI taxonomy): Eukaryota > Fungi > Ascomycota > Dothideomycetes > Pleosporales > Clavariopsis > Clavariopsis aquatica. The sequence continues at coordinate 35,550 of JAAZQE010000179.1, forward strand.
CTTGAATTGTCCGTTGAAGCCCAGTATTGAACAAACTCGAGCGATTGTTAGAATTTCACAGCAAGAACTATGAACCCTAAGTAGGCTCCTATCATCTCGTTCTCGCATATCATTGATGGCGAAAAGTGTATCAACTACCTCCTCAATAGATGGTTTGGCTGATCTGGCACCATTTGACCCAGAGAATCTGTTAGTAGTCCGTTTTACAAGGCTAGAATTCCACACATTTTGTATCAAAAACAACTTAATCTCATTTCTCATTTTATATTACCACTACGCTATCGGAATTTGAGGACAGCTTTTACGATGGCGGGATCGCACCAGGTATTCCTACAGCGCCATCGCAGGGAGCCTCCAACGTCGCCTCTGCGATTGGCTGAACAAGGACACCATTGCGCCCAATTAACAGAGCTTCTCCCTCTGGCGTATACTCCTGCCACCCCATGGCCGGCAACCCCTGAACAGGATCCTCTGCAAACGCAAGCCAATAGTCCTGCATTTTCATTGATACTTGTACTTCAAATGGTGTCGGCTGACCTCTAGCGATCCCGTATGTCCCAAACAGAAGAGGGAGTTCGGACGAGTGGTAAGCACCCTCCCACCACTGCGGTGAGATATTGCTGAAGTTTCCACCATAGAGGTACCGGAATGTTGTTGAACTAGAGGCATATCTGTTCGACGTTGTCTTGACAACAGGGCAGAGAAAAGCGTTCAGAGTGAATGCGTGTGCGGCAGCGGGATCAGGCCCATAGGTCTGGTTGTAGGGCAAGAAGGGCTCGCCTTCATTGATATCGGTGCCCATAATGGCTGGCTTTTTAGTATAGTTTCCTGCCAACGCGCGTGCAGTGTGATTTGCAAATTTTGTACGATTATCGATCAATGGATTAAATGATACAGAAGGAGTGGTGCCAGCGTCGGACCGGGATTTGAGAAATGAAAGAATGGCGGACGAGCTGACATTCCGCATACAGTCAATTTCAGTGGAAGGAGAGCTGCTATTGCAGGAGAAGTGACTGGCAACAAATGTGAAGTTAGAATGGTCGTTGATGTCGGATCCTATCGGGATGAGAGCACTCCCAGAATCCATTATCAGGCCTGAAACAATAGGGTCATCCGGATAGGCAAAGTTGTAGTAGTCGACGGAAATGGCCCCCGCGGACTGACCCCAAAGTGTAATGCGAGCCGGGTCACCACCAAAGTTTGCAATATTTGATCGAACCCATTCAAGACCCAAACGCTGGTCAAGGAGACCAAGATTCTGCTCCGAGTTGTTCAATCCTGCGGCGTTGGGAAAGCCAAAGATATTCATGCGGTAACTGACGCGATATTAGTCCATTTCGCTTTGCCGGTGGTGTTTTGGGTACGTACTTTAGTCCAACAACAATATGCTTTTGACTCCTCTCAACCCACCGACTCGGGATTTGGTACTCAATGTTTCCGCCTCCCGTCTGGAATCCACCGCCATGTATCCACACAATAACAGGGAGTAGCTCCGTACTGTTCCTGCTCCTTGGCGCCCACACATTGGCAAAAAGACAGTCTTCGCCGGTCGTGTTTGCAGGCGTTACAAATTCGGGGGCGTCAGTGAGCCAAACATTGGATGCATTGCCTTCAAATTGCGCACAACTCTGCCCGAATCTTGTGGCATCGATGCTCCCCTCTCTGGATTTGGCGACGGGGGGAAGCCACCTGCGTTCTTGTACTGGCGGCTCTGCATATGGGATTCCAAGAAACTGGGCAACGTTAGGAGTTGTGCCATTGATAAGCCCTGTGACCAGGCCGGATGTGGTGTCAATCGTCAAGCTACCCAGGGCCGCCGCAGCCTGGAATTGTAGAAGCGCAATGAAGAGACCCGAGATGGCAGCCATGGCTCAAGACACAATGGCGGTAGAAGTAGCAAACACGCCGTATGTCCCATGCACATTTTATATGGCCTGTCAATGAGCCTCGGCACATGGATGCTTTTCGACGTGGTCAATCTGGGGCTCCGCAGTTCGCTTCGGCGTCATGACGAAATTGAGCGATCGGATGGAGAAAGACTTGGAGAATTCCGATCTGGGATCAAGCTAGCATGCTGGTAGCCGGCCTGGGGGAGTAACGGGGCTTAGGCTCGGCACGGCGGTATACACATGGAGGATAGTGTCGACAGCCAGGGTGCCGGACATTCCTCGGACAATCATTCATAGTCTTGGTGCAGGTGCACTACTGTACCAGCGTAGGCGTCAAGGCAAGCCCTGAATCGGAAGAAGTATGATGCTCTCGACATGCCGGCCACCAATGTAGGTAGGGTGGTCAGGAGAATCGCAGACTACAGGACATCACGTGCCTGAGGACGGCAGGGGAGCGAAGCACAAAGTCTGGGCCGAAGATGTGTAGCTGTGATAGTAATATAGGTAGCCATGTGGAGTGCGCAGATGTCCATGCTTGGTGTTGAGAAAAGAGGGGGTTTGGGGATGCGGCCCGAGCTCGGGGTCTCCCCCCACTGTTGTCCTCGCGCACTTCTCCCCGAATGCCATTGAGGCTATCCGAAACTTTCTCATGCTGTAGGTTCTCCCTTCAATTCCTCCACGCCTCTATACTCACCATGAAAATCGCTATCACAGGAGCCGGTGGCTTTGTAGGCCAAATCCTCGCAAAGAAGCTCGTCGAAACATTGCCCGACGTGCAGCTTATCCTGGTCGACGTACATCAGCCTCCCAATCCAACCGCATCTAACAACGTCAAGTGCATAGCTGCGGACTTGACGGATCTGTCCGCGTGCGAGGCTTTGATGGATACCTCTCCGGACGCCATCTACATCCTTCATGGCATCATGTCAAGCGGTGCCGAGGCCAACCTCGAGTTCGGCCTCAGAGTGAACTTCGATAGCGTGCGTAACCTCCTAGATGTCGCTAGGACAAAGAAGCCTGGTGTCAAAGTAGTATTCACGTCTTCTTGTGCTGTCTTCGGGAGGGCTGCTGTTAAGGATGTTGCCACCGAGACCGATATTGTGCCGATGCCGGAGAGCTCCTACGGCACACAGAAGCTCATGATCGAATTCCTCATCAATGACTATTCGAGGAGGGGGTTAATCGACGGCCGTGTCGTGCGGCTTCCCACCATCTTTGTCAGGGCTGGAGCCCCAACCGCAGCGGCTTCCTCGTTTGTCTCTGGCATTGTGCGAGAGCCCGTTCATGGCCAGGAAAGCGTGCTTCCCGTAGACCCAAGTCTCGGAATTTGGCTCGCCTCTCCAGCCACGCTAGCACATAATCTTGTGCATGCGTTACATGTCCCAGCTGAGAAGTTTGGCCATTTCAGAACTGTTCTGCTTCCAGGCTACACTGCGACGAGTGGCGAAATCCTAGAGGTGTTGGAGAAGGTTGCTGGGAAAGGAACGCGAGCACTAGTGAAAGAGAAGAGGGATGAAACTATTCAACGCATTGTTTTGAGCTGGCCCGCAAAGTACGATACGACAAGAGCCATGAGTCTTGGGTTTGCAGAAGATGTTGGTCTGGAGCAAACGATCAAGGACTTCATCGACGCAGATAAAAAGGCAGCATAGATTCCAATTCAATTTCGGAGCAATCACCCAATGTATCCATATTAACGCCAAACACGAGTCAGTGTGAAGAGACTGACGACGTTGCGACGACTCCCTCCCTGAACTAGCGCGGACCCCGCACCAAGTCTACCCCGGATTTCATGAACCCAGATAGAGGCCCAACACCATGGTTGCTATATTGCATGCTTGTCCCATCCCCAAATGAACACTGACCCATTTCCATGCACATTTCCCATATAATAAATGTATGGAGCGATTAGCGACCGCATTCTGTTACTTTCGTATACTCATCCCCCTTGGTCAAAGTTTTTTTGTCCATTTCAATGGATCTGTCGTTTGAAACATCAAAGACGCTTGATTTCCCCGGATTTCCTCCTTGGCACATACTGCTTAATGTTTTCCGGTACTCTATCTTCTTGATCCACATACTACTAATGCGATGAGCTCTGGTCATTTGCAGCTTTCTTGATGATTAATACAATGATGATACACTATGTCGGCATCCCCACATATGCCCATACCCTAACTAATGGAGCTAACGCTACAACGCTTACTTCTAGGAAGATGCTACTCCAACGTCTTTTTAGTCAGCCCACAGGTTCTGATCGGCTCAGTTTATCCTTCATTGTCAAGAACCATAAAGCATTGCTGCTCTCTGATGATCAACGACTTCTAGGTATATCTCAATTGAAATTTATGCTTCCAGTGACCTCCACTAAAAAACCTTCAACATGGTTTCCATGAAAAATAACCCCCACGTTGACAATGTCTCTCATCTCGAAACAATCTCAGACCCAGAGAAGCAGGACACCTCTCAAAAAGAAGAAGTTCTAGGCCGTGACTTCACCCTTGCTGAGTCTGAGCTGCCCAAAGGCTACTTTTCTAGTCCCAACTTTCTTGGCTCAAGTAAAGTCCCTAATTGTTCATAGCCTTTTCTTTTTTGTTCTAAAACTTACAAAACATTAGTGTTCGCCATCGGTGCTAGTTTCGGCTGTGGTGTTGGTGGCTTCGGTCTCGCAGCGCCAGTACTGTCCTTCATTAACGCAGACATCGGTCCTGATCCCAATGTGAGCTGGGTAGCTCTTTCGTATCTCTTGACGAACTCGATTGGGCTCATGTTGGTGGGGAGACTGAGTGACCTCTTCGGTATGTACATACACTGGTGCAACCTAGGCACATGTGATGAAAATGTACTAATCCGCTATGGTAGGCCACGCGCTGTGCTGGCGGAAATACAAGTTATAGTACAAGTGTTTATTGTTGATCGTGCTGAGCGAGAGGAGGCTCTCGCTCTCGTTATATCTAACTAAGGCACTAGCCAAGGCGCTAGTAGGATTGCTCCTTACATCTGCCTTCCCTCAGAAGTGTTTCTTGTCCGCGAGAAATAAAACTAGCTACCCTATAAGCTATAAACTATAATCTACAAACTATATTCTATAACCTATAATCTATGCTTCTAAACTGCAGGCTGCTATCTTTATTTGCTTACTATTAGCTTATATAAGGGCAACGCTCTTTATAGTGTAGGAGAGGGTTGTTTTTAAACATGCTCTTGTTATTGTAGGTGTCTAGGTTCTTATCTATCTTATCCTCTTCTAAATTGCTTATTAGTTGGTAGTAGTAGTTCTTAAAAACCTATGCAGGAGATATTTTTGCGTCTTTAGTAGGCTAAATAAAGGCATTAAAAGCTTTATCTCTAGCTACTTTCTCTTTAATGTAGTTACCTTGCATAGTAGTTAGCCTATTCTTAATAGCTAGTAAATTAAGCGTGCTAGACATTATAGCGACTAAGGTCCCTAGCATAATGTAATTATTATCTACTATTAGAACCTTACTATCTAATATATTAGCGTCCTATAGTTTGCTAGCAGCTAGAGCAGCACTATTCTAGTTGCTAGTAGCTAAAGTGTTGTCCTAGGATCTGCTTCTAGCTAGAGTAGCACTATCCTAGTTATTAGTAGCTAGGGTGTTGTTCTAGAATCTGTGTACAACCCTATTACCTTGCTATCTAGCATTATTCTCTTTATCTTTCTTAAGATTATAGTCTTCTAGACTAAATATAACTCTTATAGATTGCAGATTACCTATATATTTATATCTATAGTAGACTAGGCTAATTTTATATGTAATAAGGATATTATTAAAAGGCTTAAAATTAGAGGTAAACCTAGATTAGTTAATAATAAGCATATAACTATTGTTAGCCTACTAAATAAATTAGATAATAGGATTATTCTTATCCTTATTTATTAACACTTTTATAACATTATTAATGTAGTAGAAGGTATTAATAGCATATAATAGATATATATTAGCGTGTTTATAGTCCTAGATAAAGGCGTTATACCCTTTAACTGCACTATAGTAGACAATAATACTTAATTTATAGCCCTAAAATTTATTAGTAGTAAAGCACTAAATATCTTAGACCTAGTCTGCTTCTTAGTCTAGGTAGTTCTTCTAGAAATTAATTGCTTTTATATTAAGCATATCCTAGGCAATTACTTTAGAAGCAGTGTATAAGGTAACTAAGGTAACTTAGGTTTTAGGATAGGTGTTAATAGTGTTTTTTACAGCAATATTTATACCTATAACTAATATCTCTAGTAAATATAGAGAACTATTAGATAAGAACTACAGAACTATAAAGTTAACATCTACTATAAGAATTAGTCCTTTTATTCCTTTTTAATACTTGTAAGCTATTATGTCTATAGCTTTAGTAACCTTAGGGTATCTACCTCTACCTTGCAAGGGAAAAATGCTAGGAGCGCTTACAATAGAGTTATTATTATTAGCAAAATAGATTAGCTAGATTAAGTCTTTATAGTAGTATTGTTAAGTTTCTGTTAGCCTAGGAATAGGCTATTAACACTTCTTAAGTAGTTCTATAAAGGAGGTTTTGCTAACAACCTTATATAGGTTTACTAGGTTAGGTCTAAATAGTATAGGCCTAGTCTAATTTAGGTTAGCTAATATAACTTAAAGGTTATAGTAAGGGTGTAAACTAAATATGTACTAGCTATAGAACTCTAGGGCAAGACTAGCTTTATTATTCTACATAGCTTAAGCCTAATAATAGGTAATAAGTAGAGTGTTATGTGCTATTAAGATAGTATAACTAACATAGTTAGCGCGCATAATTATAGCAATGTATAGCTTTTACAAGGTTGCCTTAAACTATCCTACTAATTCTTTACCTATCTTCTTATTCTTAGCAAGATAGTTAGCTACTTTGTTAATAATAGGCTTGTAGTTGTGTTCTATTTATTAATATTCCTCTAATGTAAAAGTATTATAAATTCTATTAGAAGTAACTTCTATACTAGCTAATTCAAGTATGTAGTAGGCTAGGGACTTCTTAGTAATAATAACTCATTTATCTTAGATGCCCTTAAACTTTAGCCCTTTAGTGCGCCTCTTAAGATTAGCCTATAGTTAGGCAATAACATTGTTATCTGTAAGCTTAAGTTCTTGCAAAAATAGATTACTCTATTTAATAGCTTCTTATCTAAGGTAGATAAAACTTTTTACAATGCTAGATTCTAACATTATAGAGTAAACATAGACACTAAGATAAGCTTTAAGATGCTTACTAGCGCCTTTAACATTAGTAACTACTTTAGTGTAAAGTTTTTTAATTTAATCTTCTATGCAATAGAAGGTGTAGTTTATAGCTAAGTTTTAGATTAAGGTTATTAGGACACATCTAGAAATAACTCTAGTGCTGTCTGCTATCTTGTAGAATAGTTTTAGTTTAATAGAATTAAGTTCTTTTAGGTTATCCTTAGTTAGTATAGGTTAGGGCAGGTTATTAATCTTTACACTACTAGCTCCTACTTATTCTAATTAGACCTCCTCTTTATATTTAAGGAGCTTGTTTATCTATTTTTTAAGGAATTGCTATCTTAATTTCTAACTATTATTTATAGTAGCTTTATTATACAGGACTTTAAGTGCATATAGTGTAGTAGCAATTATTACAACTTTAGTCTTGCCTCCCCTACTAACACTATTAATAGGCAGGAGAGTACCCTTAAGGCCCTGCTTAGCATCTTTAAGAATAGGTACCTATTAACTATAAGCTTATGTGTCTACATCCTTATAGGCCTAGTTGCGCACTATAGGCATGTATTTAAGGTTAATATTTCCCTATAGTAGATTAGAAGGAAGAATGTAGTTGCAATTTCCCTTACTAATCTTAATACCTAGTTTTTTAGAATAATGCACCTAACAAGTATTATCCTTAGTAAACATTATGCTTGCAATACCTTTAAGTATATGCTTAAGGTCTTTAGACTATAAAGGGTTAATTATAAGTATAATCTTATAGAAGGGAAAATTCTAAGCTGTAGTATAGAAGTTATTGCTAAGATTTTTAAGCTACTAGATAGTAACAGTTTTAGGGTTCTTGTTAGACTATCTAGATTAGCTATTATTTTTAGGTTAATAAAGGTGCAGGGTTGTATGTCTAAGGCTAGGTTTAACACTACATTTAATAACCTAACATTCCTATAAATCCTATTCTACTTTATTAGCTTCTTTTTTCTAGATAATAGTACTAGTTATTCTATTAGTAAGCTTAGGGAGTAAATACATCTCCCTTAAAT